>JAGFPH010000974.1:14707-24933 GCA_018207615.1 Philaenus spumarius
CTAAAAACGCAAGTTTATAGTTATAATTTTCAAACATTTTCCGGGGGACCCCCCGGGGGGTCCCCCCCCGCCTCCCGGCCCCCCCCCCCCCCCCCCCCAAACCTGACATCTGGATCCGCCACTGTAAGAGTCGCTCATCTTTCCTATGGGAATTTGCTAATAATTGTACTAAATTTAAGCTCTAACCTTGTTTAAGGTACCTGAAGCTCTTGGGCGGCATAGGCACTACAAGGTTCCTTTAAGGTAATGTCTAGCTTCCATAGAGTCTATAAACATCCGCTATTAGACGAGTTCAGCGCTAGCATTCCACCGATTAACAGATGTACGGACTAAGCCAGGAGTCTCATAACAGTTAGATGTCCTAATGGCCCAAACCGCGGCGACAATTGGCATCGTTCACGGCAGGATTGTAGGCCGTAACCGACACTAGTTTGACCAAAGTACATTATCTAGCGCGACCACAACGCGGACCGAATAAAAACTACGAGCGCCACCTGGCTTACTCATTCGTATAAATGCAGTCATGTTTGTACAGTCGAACTACCAACCGTGAAGGCAAAATCCCTAAAAACTTATACACGAAGTTCCTTAACGCGGGTTGAGGTAGGAGTCAACAAATAGAAAATGTAACGCGTAACGATCGGTTTCTATGGCAACGACAAATATAAAATACGAGTAACGAAAAAGCGTTATAAAAATTGGTTGCTAAGATTAATTAAATACACATCAGAAATACACGATTTAAGAAACAAACTATTTTCAAACAACATTAAGGCCTACTTATCTAGGCCTAAATAAACATAACCCCAAACTATAATCTAGACTGGATTTGTTTAAGTATTACAGATGATGGCTGAAATCAGCTGTTAAACGAATAGGTAGGCCTATTCCTTATTTAAATTTGTATAAACAAATTTATTGATGATAAAAGGTTGTATTTATTTATAGTTTATAACCTCAAAACAAATATTATAACGTATATTATAGTATTCATTAGTTCTATAACTCACATTAAAAAAAAATTAACTTCACAAAAAATTATAACGATTGAAGTTGCAAACATAACCCCAAACTATAATCATTGTATTTGGATAAAATAATAGAACTCCGATCCAATGCAATATTTCGTTCCACTGGAAATTCGACGATAGTGGCGCTATCTATTGGAGAAACGACGGAAGCTGTGTGAAACACCAATGATTTCTCCCTCGCGGCGCGATCATGTACTATTTTCCCGACAACCTAATTTTCGCCACACTGCTGCCGTATGGATGCAAGATCTATTTATTATTCATGATCTATTAGATTATAGCTACACTGGGTTTACAGATGATGGCTGAAATCAGCTGTTATATTATATGCTACTCACGTACGTACGTATGTACGCTCGAACACTCGCTTTTATAGGAGTTGATGTAATTTTGAACTAGAAGTCAACCAACAGAGTCGAACACCGCTTTATACTAGGAAACTACGCTACGCTCGATTCCACGTTCACCGTGCAGTACAGGTCTTAGTTGAGAATAGACATGCTACTACCATTACAGGGAACATCACGTTTATTGTCGTGCGGGTTGCGTCAACTGACCGAGCGTTGCATGGGAGTTGATGTTTTTAGTTGGCTACTATCGCTGAGACTGACGTACGGATAACACGGCTTATGGGCGCTCTGTACTGCACGGTGCACGTGGAATCTAGTGTAGGTGTGTACTGACAACTTGCTGCAAAGCTGCTTGAAAGACGCTCGTATGTACCGGGCCTTAATAATGCCAGGTGATTTGATTGTATTTTACGTTTTGATCGATTTTGAGGGAACCAGACATAGGCCAGTCGGTAGAGGTAAATTAAGACCAAAAGTTCCAGTAATTTGCAATACGGCGGAATTTTTTTTTATAAGTACATTAAAGTATGTAGATTGACATAAAACAAATTTTTACCAGTCTATCGATTTCCCAAAGTCGAAAAAAAATCGATTATCATTTTTTTTCGATTATCCTTAATATTTCGAGCTGGGATGAAGATAGAGGAAAATAAAACATACCATCGTGAACGGGAGGTATTTTTCAACAAAAAAGGATGTATGTATTTATTTCGTCCGAGCAATGGTTTGTCTGGAAAAAAATTGATAATGCAGGTATGTATTTTGCAGCAGGGGAAATCACTAAAAGGGGACATCTTATTCATATATGAAGCGTTTTCTCATTCTAAATCGGCCGAATTTTAATATATCGAATTGAAACTTGACATAGGAGTTAAAATATATATTTTAAATATTTATGCTGAGTCTCAGCTTGTTATCTTGAAAATTACCCGATCTAGAGCCACTTGACTTATTAATGGGTTTCTCGATTTTAGGAGTACCGGACCCACCAATTCATTTTAAACAGCTCCAGTTTAGAAAATTTTCAAAATATCAACCTGAAAGTTTTTTTACAAGTTAAATATTATACAGATTCAAACAAGATCAAGGAGTATAAACCTTTTTTATTATCTACTTTTCAAAGCACAAGTAACTTAAAAAAGTATAATTTTAGACCTTTTTAGATTTTTCATCGAAACGCTTGAGTTAATCGGCTGCAGATTAGTCAATTTTTTAAATATAGTTTTTTAAAATAAGTATAGCAAAAAACAATTGTGTTTTTAACTTCTGTACCAATTTTTAAATCGATTTGTTCCAAAATGTTGAAAATAGAGTCGTTGAATCCAAAGGTGTTATAGTTAAAACGAGATAGGTAAAACAGAAGACCATTTTCAAGCGTCTCGTTTTTAAAAATAACATGAAAAAAATCGTTCATACTTACTAAGAATATTTATACTAGTGTACTCAACTTGTAAAACAAATTTTATATTGATATTCCAAAAATTGACTAAACTGGAATAGATTGAAATTAGTTCGTGAGTCCGGTACTCCTAAAATCGATAATCGAAATCGACTCCTAGATCGGGTAATTTTCCAGATAACAAGCTGAGACTAAGCATAAATGTTTAAAATATATATTTTAACTCCTACGTCAAGTTTCAGTTCGATATATTAAAATTCGGCCAATTTAGAATGAGCCAACGCTTCATATATGAATAAGATGTCCCCTTTTAGTGATTTCCCCGGCTGCAAAATACATACCTGCATTATCGAATTTTTTCCAGACAAACCATTGCTCGGACGAAATAAATACACATGTCCTTTTTTGTTGAAAAATACCTCCCCTACACGGTGGTATTTTTTATTTTCCTCTATCTTCATCCCAGCTCGAAATATTAAGGATAATCGATTTTTTTTTGACTTTGGGAAATCGATGGACTGGTAAACTTTTTTTTATGTTAGTCTACATACTTTAATGTACTTATAAAAAAAATCAGCCGTATTGCAAATTAATGGTAGTTGAAACCTATACCGACTGGGCTAACAGGCATAAGGTAGTGTAAAAAGTCAAAATGTGCAGAATAATATCCTATATTTTTTATCTTTTTAGAAGAAACCCCAAAAAAGTTACGAAAAATCTCAGGAAATGTTTACTTCTGGTAAAAAACGTGCTTTCGGTTATTGGTTTTTTTGGTAATGAACTCGTCTGAGCCACTTAGAAAACCAACGTGAGTACCAAATTTGAACCAAATCGGACGCAAACTGTGGCTATTAGAGTGCGAACTCATATAAATAATAAAGTTTTTAATGACACATCAAAACGTGTTCCGGGCGCCATGATCGGTGCTCATTCACTACTCCCGACCTTGGGTCCTACCATAAGGGTTACTGCGATAGGTCATCTTTCCTATGGAAATTCGCTAATCACAGACCAATGCCCGAAGAACCACTGGAAAAGTGTTTTTGGGAACAACTGTTCAAGGAAAATAATTCGACCACGCAGCCGAACCGCTGACGTGAGTCGAGCAAATTTCCAAAACTAAGTTTATAGGCCTATGTTTTAGGGCTTCAACCAACAATTTGGGAAATAGGTCTATTCACGACGTTGCTGAATAGCTGCGAAATGGTTCGCCATTCCACATATTTTGAGTATCTTCAATACACAAAACATTGCGTGCTTCGCACGCCATTCCGCACATTGGGAGTATTTTCAATATACAATGCATTGCGCGCTTCGCACGCCAACCTCATGGTAGAATCCGCCCCATGGCTTTGAACCGGGTACTTCTATGGCATTTTACGTTTTGATCGATTTTGGGGGAACCAAGCGAGCTATAAGGTCGCGTAAAAAAACAAAATGTGCAGAATAACATCCTACATTTATATTTGTAGAAAAAACTCAAAAACAAATTCATTCTCGCAGGAAAAATTTAAAAAAATTGTTACTTCCGGTCAAAAAACGTGCTTCCGATTGTTGGATTTTTTTGGTTAACAAACTCGTCCGAGCGACGTAGACAACCAACTTGTGTACCAAATATGAACCAAATTGGACTTAAAATGTGGCCGCTAGAGTGCGAACACATACAGGGTGTATCAGGAAGAAACGGAAAGAATTGCAGGACGTGTTCTACTGGTGAAAATAATGAAAAAAGTTCCTATAAACATAGGTCCGAAAACGCTTTGTTTTCCAGATATCCGCCATTTTGTTTTTTGTACAAAATAATTCATATCTAGAGAACGGTTTGACTGATTGAGTTCAAACTTGGCATGAAGTTTAAGCTGTCAATAATATACCTCAAAAAAAATAAACGATTAAATCCAATCATGCGTTTCAAAATGGCGGCTGTTTGAAAATTTCAATCCTAAATTACTCCAAAACCATACATTTTAACGAAAAATGTCAAGACACCTTTTTTGTAGCCCTTTTGATTCCCTATCGGATGGTGTAACTGTCAAAACAATCGGATGAAGGATAATAGCTAAGTTAAAAGGTAATGACAACAAATGTCCATATAATATTGTAGTATTTACTGTGTTTGTATAGGATGCCGAGTTGAACAAACCAATTAGTACACATAACTTAACGGTTATCCTTCATCCGATTGTTTTGACAGTTACACCATCCGATAGGGAATCAAAAGGGCTACAAAAAAGGTGTCTTGACATTTTTCGTTAAAATGTATGGTTTTGGAGTAATTTAGGATTGAAATTTTCAAACAGCCGCCATTTTGAAACGCATGATTGGATTTAATCGTTTATTTTTCTTGAGGTATATCATTGTCAGGTTAAACTTCATGCCAAGTTTGAACTCAATCAGTCAAACCGTTCTCTAGATATGAATTATTTTGTACAAAAAACAAAATGGCGGATATCTGGAAAACGAAGCGTTTTCGGACCTATGTTTATATGAAGTTTTTAATTATTTTTACTAGTAGAATGAGCTGTATAAGTGTGGGGATAACTTCGTGAATCACCCTGTATATATGATTTTCAATGACACAACAAAACGTCTTCTGGGGACCATGATCGGTGCTCCCGACCTTGGGTCTTACCATAAGGGCCACTGCAATAGCTCATTTTTCCTGTGGAAATTCGCTAATAATAGAAAAATGCAGCTAGTACCGAAGCATTGCGTGACGAGTCACTTAGTGCAGTGTGACCCATCCGATGACAGTTGACCTGCCACGCGACATGATCACGCTGCCCGAATGTCGGTTCACTAGGACATCAATGACTACAGCAGACAGTTTACTGGCCCAATTCACACGTACCAGGTAGTTTGGGACAGTGCCGAGTCTACAGAGGACGATATTCCGTCACTTTACAGCCTTGTCCTGGCCAACTAGCCGCGTCGGATTATCCTACTTACGTCCAATTACTTCTGCCCTACTTTGGCCCTTGAACGGCTTAGCCGAAATGGCCGTGGGACCTGACATTGTAATTCGAATAACAAAGTAGTACACACTTCGGCCTGGAACGCGTGTAAATACTTGCTGTCTTTGTCAGTGAACAAATAAGGAAACTGCTAGCAGGGACGTTGTTTCCATGTTTCCCAACAATTTTGACCATATTTCCCAACTTCCATTGCGCAGAAGGGGCATATTTTCAACTTACAAACAATAACATTTAACTCAAAGTGCAATATGTTTTACAATGGAATGTTAAAAAGCTGTTACAATTTCATAAATACTTTATTTTATACAAAAAACGTACTTAATTCTGTAAAAAAATCGCTAACGCAACCACTGTGTATTATCACGGATAAAAGAAACTACTAATTTAACTACTAGTTTGGAACTAGTAGTTTCTTTTATCTGTGCTATTATGTAAGAAGATGTATTTATGTGCGCACGCATACATTTATGAAGATGGAGGACACTTTGAAAACCTGCTTTAAGTCATAATTAATTAATTCAAATTTAAGTACGTTTTTGTTTTTAATTAAAAGCTATTCTGTTAAAAGTACCTAAATAGCTTACATGACAACTGTACTATTTTTACAGATTTCTTCTCCTACATCGTAAAGCGTACATAGTACTGTAAGAAACTTCTTTGTATGATAGCAAAAAAATGTTTTGGAACACAAAAAGGCAGTCAAGATGACTTAATTAATTATGACTTAAAGCAGGTTTTAAAAGTCATATTTTTAATGGCCACTAAAAAGTAAGTGAAGTCCCCCATTTAAAGTTTCCTGTAAATCTTATCGCTTCTGATATACCAATGGTGGCACACTTAAAATAGTCATCCTGTATTTCGTGCACCAAGACAGTTATTCCAGCGCCTTGCGAGTAGACCAATTTTGCAAATAGGTGGTTAAAACCCAAACATATAAACTTAATTTTGAAAATTAAGTCAGCGGTACAACTGCGTGATCGAGCTGATCTTTTTATTACAATGCCCAATGAATTCTTTACATTGAAAACCTAAATTTGTTTGTCAAAGTTCTAATTATGCTACATCTTATCGACCTAATATTAAAAAAGACAACTAGAAATCGTCTCTTTTCTTCTCGGTCAAATCCAACCATAATTTCCCTGTCGTGTTGGCTTGCTAAAGTTTATTTTCTTAACCGGACTGTACCAAACAAAACAGTACCGCCTCGCGCCAGCTTCTGTTGAAAGTCACGAGGCCCGGTTTAAATGAATGCTGTATAGAAAAGCTTAAACCAAACATTAGAGTGGGTGCTGGATGCTGGACTTTCACTGGTTACAGCTAATCTACTTAGCGATGTTGCCAAATTGTTCTCAATGTTAATAAACGGTACCAGGAACTGGCACATACTTTCTCACAAACATATTTAAATTATTAAACAGATTCACAGTGACTTCAAAATTGTAGGTGGAGTAGGAGAGGTGATTTAAAGTAGGAGATTAACTAATAAATATTATTATTATTATCTAGAGAGAAAACTATTCGATCGATTTCGAACAAATTTGCACCAAACACGTAAATTAGGGCTGTATAGATGAACGAAAAAAGATTTTGAAAATTTTTGAAAAACAACCCCCTTTATGGCCAAAAAACCCTCCAAAATCAGTTATTATTATTATTATTAGCTAAACGAGAATTTTTAGAAAGATGCGGTTTTTTGCATATGGTAGGGTACGTTAAGGGCTACAAATAAGCCAAACTTTATCAAAATCGTTAGAGCTGTTTTTTTACAAAAAAATAATAACTGATTTTTTGGGTGGTTTTTTGCCATTAAGGGGGTTGTTTTTCAAAAATTTTCAAAACCGTTTTTCGTGCATCTATACAGGCGTACTGTACATGTCTGGTGCAAATTTGGTTGAAATCGATCGAATAGTTTTCTCTCTAGCTTTGTATACTTTTATTAAAGTAGGCGATTAACTAATAAATATTATTATTATTAGCTAGAGAGAAAAATATTCCATCGATTTCGAACAAATTTGCACCAAACACGTCAATTAGGTCTTTATAGATGCACATAAAAAGGTTTTGAAAAATTTTGAAAAACAACCCCCTTTATGGCCAAAAAACCCCCCAAAATCAGTTATTATTATTATTATTATTAGCTAAACGAGAATTTTTAGAAAGATGCGGGTTTTTGTATATGGTAGGGCACATTAAAGGCTACAAATAAGCCAAATTTTATCAAAATCGTTAGAGCCGTTTTTTTATAAAAAAATAATAACTGATTTTCTGGGGGTTTTTTGGCCAAAAAGGGGGTTGTTTTTCAAAATTGTTCAAAACCCTTTTTCGTGCATCTATACAGGCGTACTGGACATGTCTGGTGCAAATTTGGTTGAAATCGATCTAATAGTTTTCTCTCTAGCTTTGTATACATACAGACATACAGACATACAGACATACAGACATACAGACATACATACAGACATACAGACAGACATTTTGTAAAAACCACTTTTTTGGACTCAGGTGGTCCCAAAACGGATATTTCCACAAAAATCTCAACATCGATTTTTTTTGCGATCACTATACTTTCTCTATACTATAGTATAGTGAGAAAGTAAAACTGCATTGGTTCATAACAGCTGGGGCGGAAACTATGTTGTTGGGAGTTTTCATTAGCGAATTTCCACAGGGAACATGAGCTATTGCAGTGACTCTTTATGGTGAGACACAAGGTCGGGAGTATTAATGAGCACCGATCATGGTCTCCGTAACACGTTTTGGGGCATCATTATAAACTGTATACCGGGTGTGTTAAAAGCCCCCCCACTTATTAATTGTTTTTTTAATGGAAATAGACAGAAATGCTTTATGGATTGTTAACATGACCAAAAATGGAGTTTTTTGGTGCATCGTAAATTTCAAACCCTCCCCCAAAAATGGGGTATTTTGGGGTTAAGTCGAACATTTTAAATGAGAACCCCTATTAAGCGACAATTCATTTTAAAAGTCTTTATAAAAGAAGAAGTTTGGTGCAAATCGGAGGTCTGTATGTTGACTCTAACCAACATAATGGCCAATCAAAGTTATAATTTTCCCAAAAAACTCCTATTTAAAGTTTCATTAATAATCCTTATATATAATTCTGTAAGCAAAATTTTACATTCAAAATTGTGGGAATTTGGTAAATCGGAGGATGATGGGAGATGTGTCAAATTAAAGGTATCGATTCAAGGAACGAGGGAAAAATATAAGTTTTTTCTAAAATTAAAAACTAAGGGGATTTTGAGATCCCCGAAAAATGAAAAATCCCCATAAGAAATACACGAGAATTTAAAAACGTCTGCTTTGTTTGCATTAAAGCATTTGGTATTAAATAAATAAATTAAAAACATAAAACAGCTGTTCTGCAGTTTACATTAAAACATATTTTGGTATTAAATAAATAAATTAAAAACATAAAACAGGTGTTCTGTAAAATAATATAACAGTTAAAGTAAATTATATTTTTTAATAAAATCTGCTACTTATTAACCTATAAAAGATCTACGTTGACACACACATAGAGAAACCTTATAAGTGTGATTTAAGGAAGGTTGTATGGCTGTTCTATTAACTCTTCATACATTTATACTAATATCATAAAGAGGTAAAGTTTGTTTTTTTGTTTTTATGTAGGGGGTAATCTCTGGCACTACTGAACCGATTGAAAAAATAGTTTTACTGATAAAAAGGTACACTTTATCTGAGTAACATGGGCTATATATAATTCATTTCGATAAAACCCTTTTTTTATTTAAATATTTGTAAATTTAGTCGGAAAAAATTCTTAGGTTAGGCCTAGAATGATAAACCAACACATGTAGTTACATTTATTACCATAGCAATAAACTGAATAAAAGAACAGATAATATAGATGTTTGTTCCAATATTTCCATTAACAGCTGATTTCAAAATTTGAAGCAATTATTTTTGTATTTCTAGATTTTAGGTTATGGTTTTAAAGTGTAGACCTGAGCCTTGCTGGTTCTTTTAACCATTATTATAACTGCTGTTATGAAACATAGGAAATAATTTGATTTGAACATTTATCATTATTTATCACCTTAATTTTGAGGTTATTATTATTAACCATACAACTTTATTATAAATAAAACATAGCATTTGTTTTTAGAAGGTTCCATTAGGGGTTGGCGTGCGGAGCACGCAGGGGTCTCCCCTAGTTATGTTACAATGGCAGGGCGTAAAATTTGTTTGAGATTTTTCGTACCAAAATGAAGCTCTTTTGGGGTTTTATCTAAAATATATATTATTGTGCACCATTTTGTTTTTACACGACCATCTGGTTCTCCCAGAATCGATCAAAACGTAAACTACCGTAAAAGTACCGTACAAAGCGAGTTTGTCAGCTGCGAACGAAGTTAACCAATCATTAATCCAAGGCGTCCCCCTCCCTTGGTTAACTACTAACTGTGTTCTCAGCAAATGTACCTTT
>JAGFPH010000974.1:49203-67091 GCA_018207615.1 Philaenus spumarius
TTCAATATACAATGCATTGCGTCCTTCGCACGCCAACCCTCGTATTGGGAATATTTTCAATACACAGTGCATTGCGTGCTTTGCACCCTAACTCCCGTTTTATAAGTATTTTCAGTACAAAGTACATTGTGTGCTTTCCACGCTAACCCCCATATTGGGAATATTTTCAATACACAATGCATTGCGTGCTTCGCACCCCAACCCTCGTATTTTCAGTACACAGTGCATTGCAGTTCATGCTGTAACATTCGCACTTTATCAAGCGCACCACAAAGCTAATCGGAATTTTGGTTTAAATTACAAGCTTTACAATGTCTGCACTTCTCTGTTGTTCAAATACAACCACATTCAATATATCACCTTGCAAGCAATACTCGTGTCTGCTATTAAATCCGGAGACAACAATCGCTCGCACGAAGTAAAAGGCTCGATTACAATGGTTTCTCAGACTCGGATAGCGGTTTGCAGTGCAATATATTACCGGAGCCGTGATATTAAGGTCAAACACAGCCGTAGAAAGTGCATATATTGCACCAAGGCGGCATCGTTTCTATCCTATTCAAGTCTCTTGTTAAGTGCATGTATTGCTAAAAGTCTTCACCGTTTCTACCCGACCGTTCAGGTCTCTTTTTAAGTGGATGTTATTGTCCCAACGATCTCGTTATCGATTCTACCAGAGAGTTCAAGTCTTCCGTTGAGTGAATACAGTTAGCCAAACCTCTGGAGTGGGTTCCTTGCATAAATATAATAGAAACGTACGTTTAAAAATAAGTTACAAAACGCTTTTTCCCCTTGTGTCCGCCTTTTTGTATTTTTACAAACGAACACCGTAACTTTGGACATAAGTAAGATATGGATTCCAGATGTTTTAAATGTAATGTTTACAAGTTCACCAAAGGCTAATAATTGGTTTCGTATATTTTCAAAATAGGAGCCATTTAAAATTTCTGACCTCAATATCTAAAACGAAACACTAATTGACCGAGCGAAGCGAGGTCTCCGTTTTAACTCGACCGTTTGGCATTTCGTCTGTGTGGGTTGTCTGTCACGATTACGGCCAAACGCCTTGGCCGATTTTGATGATTTTTTGCAGGAATGTTCCTTATTCCTAGGTCGAGCCATGTATGTACACGGCGTTTTCCATTTTTCATTTTTAACCCCTTAAATAAAATAAAAATGGCGGCCGGACCGTTTCTCTCAGTGTAAGCTTTTTCCAAAGCCAGTTTGTGGCTTAACCGTGGGTCGAATTTAAAAACTAATAACATTTTGCGGGTAGCAAATTAGATTTTCTACAAAATTATATTCTTGGTAAGCTCACAAAATGGCCGTAAACTTCAAATTTGTTAAAAATCGTCCAAGTGTTTGTATTTCAACCATGGTTTTATACGTTTATTCTAAACTAATTCAAAAGTGTTCCATAGCTTTTTTTGTAGATAAAGGTTCAAAGAATTCACATATGCCAGTAAAAAAATGATTGAAGTAAAATTAACAAAGTTATTAGCTCAAGAAACAAGCATGTTCCGTAACGAAAGGAAAAAGTTCAACTTTAGGCCTACATAAAAAGTAGTAAATAATTTTTGTAATTTTTTTCACAAATGTAAAAAAGTTTCGTAATTTAGTTCTAAATAGAACTGTATTCAAATATTTATCATTTTCAAATTTCTTATTTTGAAAAAAACAGTTTTTATGTTCCTACTACAAGTCTGGTAACAAACTAGGCCTGTTTTCAATAGTAATTTAGGAATATATCCTTTGTCCAAACATTACATAAGAAAGTGTAGGGGATAAATTAAAGAATTGAACTGTGTACTTCTAAATTATTATTTTATAAAAGTATTTGGATTAGCTTTATTTGAATTACAAAATGAGATGAAACAAATGAAACCTTGCGGCGATAAAGGACATACAGAAAATTAACGTTGGGCAGCGTGGGAAGTGTTGGTACATGGATTGAGATCACTATCACGACGCTTTAACATCGTTTGTTTTCATTATTTCTAATATTGGAATATGATATGGAACTGTAAATACATTGCTAAGTTTTAGTTATTTAAGTATGTAAATATTTAATTCGATGTTTTCCCTCAATAACGCGATATTTGTAGCTACCTTAAACATTAACCTACATAAAACACAATGCCCCCTAAAAGAAAATCTTTAACAGTTCAAGCTCAAGAAAAGAAAAAAAAACGAGAACTTGAAACCCCGGAATCGCGGAAATTGCAAAACAATGATTCACTGGCTAAACCTTGTGCTTACTTCCTTACTGGCACACTATTTTTAACCTAAGCTCAAAACCACATTTGTTATTTCAACGAGCGAGGTCTACTGTTCACAGAACTACTAGTAGTAATACTAATATTGCCCAAAGGACTCTTTACAAATTAATAAAGTAAAATCTGTGTTTTATGTGTCAAAGTAATAGTATATTTCAAAACTAGCGGGAAAAGTTTGATTTTTCAGATGCGAGTCTAAATTATCTAAATTGCGAGTCGTAGACGAACATCTGAAAAAAACTTTTTCCCACGAGTTTTGAACATTATTTTTCACGATACTAGCCTACAGCAAAAAATTATTTGATGCAACAGCAAAACATATGATTATTAACATTTATTTTATTTACATTTATTTTTCTTCTTACTGACTCAGACTTTTTCTTCTTTCCCCGCTAATTTTTCCAAGCCCGTTCCCTTGGCAGTGGTTTCGCTAGATAGGACAGCGGGAATCTCGTTAATCCATTCATGGATGGGCATTATTTCAGTATTTTATTGTTGTAATCAGCTGATTTATCCTCACTAGTGCGGATATGACGAACCTTACCTGGCAATATACGCAATTGAAAAGCAACTGATATTCCAGTAGTATCGTGAAAACATATTTTTCACCGTAGCCTATTTACTTTGAGCGGATTAAAAGCCATACGCAGATAAAATAAACGGTACCAGGAACTGGCACATACTTTCTCACAAACATATTTAAATTATTAAACGGATTCACTGTGACTTGTAGGGTGGGGTAGGAAAGGTGATTTTTTTATTAAAGTTTTAGATTACCTAATAAATATTATTATCTAGAGAGAAAACTATTCGATCGATTTCGAACAAATTTGCACCAAACACGTCAATTATGTCTTTATAGATGCACGTAAAAAGTTTTGAAAATTTTTGAATAAAAACCCCCTTAATGGCCAAAAACCCCCAAAAATCAGTTGTTATCATTATTATTAGCTAAACGAGAATTTTTAGAAAGACGCGGTTTCTTGCATATGGTAGGGCACATTAAAGGCTACAAATAAGCCAAATTTTATCAAAATCGTTAGAGCCGTTTTTTTATAAAAAAATAACTGATTTTTTGGCCAAAAAGGGGGTTGTTTTTCAAAATTTTTCAAACCCCATTTTCGTGCATCTATACAGGCCTACTTGACATGTCTGGTGCAAGTTTGGTTGAAATCGATCGAATAGTTTTCTCTCTAGCTTTGTATTCATACAGACAGACATACAGACAGAGATACATACAGACAGACATTTTGTAAAAAACACTTTTTTGGACTCAGGAGGTCCCAAAACGGATATTTCCACAAAAATCTCAACATCGAATTTTTTTTGCGATCTCTATACTTTCTCTATACTATAGTATAGTGAGAAAGTAAAACAAACTTATCGACGATTTAGAGTTGTTTTTATATATTTTAAATTGTGATTCCGCACGTCTGACTACAACTTACGCGTATTTTCACAACTTTAACATCGCGTCGATTATAGTTTTCGTGAAAATTGGTACAAAATTAAGACAAATTTTGATTCAAGTTGAAATGCAGGCGATGCACGATTTATTTTTAAAACTTATTTTAATGAAAGCGGGTTCGTTCGTGCGTGCCCTTTATTTGCTCGCCGCTCCAACACTGTTCCACGATTGGTTAAGCAAATTTAAATCCTCCAAAAGTCTTAAGGTATGCATTAGTCACCTAGATCCAGAAGGCAAAGAACTGGGTCAGTTTAGACCCGAGCAAGTAACTGCTTTGGGCCGGTAAACTAACAATGGATTCTAAAAAAACGAAACAATGGTGATTTTTATCTCAAGAACACATCCTCGGGCAAACAGTCCAACATCACGATAGTTACTTTAAAAGTTATTGTACTTTTTGTGTTTGTAAACTTAAACATGACCTGAATACATACTCAGGCTTGATTTCAACTCCATGCGCCATATAGCCCAGTCGGTATAGGTTACAACTACCAGTAATTTTTGCAATACGGCTGATTTTTTTTTATAAATACATTAAAGTATGTAGATTAACATTAAAAAAAGTTTACCAGTCTATCGATTTCCCAAAGTCGAAAAAAAATCGATTATCATATATTTTTCGATTATCCTTAATATTTCGAGCTGGGATGAAGATAGAGAAAAATAAAAAATACCACCGTGTAGGGGAGGAATTTTTCAACAAAAAAGGTCATATGCATTTATTTTCGTTCGAGCAATGGTTTGTCTGGAAAAAATTCGATAATGCAGGTATGTATTTTGCAGCAGGTTAAATCACTAAAAGGGGACATCTTATTCATACATGAAGCGTTGGCTCATTCTAAATTGGCCGAATTTTAATATATCGAATTGAAACTTGACATAGGAGTTAAAATATATATTTTAAACATTTATGCTGAGTCTCAGCTTGTTATCTTGAAAATTACCCGATAAATTTTGCTAAACCTTATTAAACAAGTTGTACACATATTTAAGAAGTTACATGAATGTTAGGTGTACATTTAGAGATTTAGAAAGTTGTAAAACGTGGCAGAAAAGGTTCTGTTAAAAACCTCTTCTGCCACTGCTTGAATTCAATATTTTGTACATTTTTTATTTTAGCCTCATTTATTTTTTGAGTAGTGGGCCTTTGGGTGGACGTCGCGAGGTTTCGCGGTTCCTAGATCCGGCCTTCCGTTTTCCAGCTTTTTAAAGAGTACTTGCAACCTGAATACGAAATAATTCGATCACGTCAGCTGTTCTTACGGATAAAAATAATTCGACCACGCAGCTAGACCACTGACGTGAGTTGAGTGAACTTCCAAAATTAAATTTATATGTTTTAGGGTTTCAACCAACTATTTTGGAAATTGTTCTACTCGCGAAGACGCTGATTAACTGCCTCCGTGTACGAAATATGTTGGTAGAATTTGTCAGCCTCCGCTCACGCGCTGCCTCTTTCCGAAGCGCGTATTAACAATATTTTTGGCCAAAGTTTGATGTTTTCGCTTCGAAGATATTCTTACTCGGTTTGCGACTTCAACTCTTATCAAAACCACTTCCACAACGCTCTGACGAAAGTAACAGAATCGTGTGTACAGCTGTTCAAGTAATTGACGGTTGCTCAACACTCGACAGCAATCAGCTGATCACCTTGACCTCAAGGTAAGAGCTCTTACGCGCTTTGAGAGCTCCGCTACGAGAGTTAATACAAAGTGTTTTACTCCAACTTTACCAATTCGGTATTTAACGTAGGAGAAACTGGTTTGATTCTCACGTATGGTTTACGTTAAAGTTATATAATACCAATCCTATACAGTCCAACAACATTAACTGACCGTTTTCGGTTGTGCCATTAGTCATTTACGAATTTCAGTTCTTGCTGACGGGAGCTCAAACACAAGGCGTTTCAGGATGAATCATTCGTATTCGTCACATCAAAATAATGAAACTGTTCATAACGGGTGGTCCAATAAAACCTGACTGTTTTCAAAATAAAATAATTATAGGAAATAATATTTACAATTTATTAAAATAGTCAAAATATGTACATAGTTATGCAATTTTCATCACGGTAGGTGTTCCCCACCAAAATCTACATATCGCCACTTTGCTAAACCGTAATTTTGCCGAAATTGAGTTTTTTTGCATAACTGGATTGGTACAGTCATTCTATACTTTCATACTTAATTTCATGCCAATCTGATTATTATTTCCTGATTTATATGTGTTTTTGTAAAGACTCGACAAATCTTAAATTCTATGTCGAGCAACGTAAACCTCTCACGAATACAACTTATACAGATTCAAACTTAAGAACAACCAAGCAAACTTCCTATAACCACTCCTAGATGTTGCTGATGAAGGTACATTTACTTGTGCATGTAACACTTGTAAAAATAGTAAATTAACTAAATGTATCAGTTGTTTTTAAGGCAAGCCTTAGCCGAGTGGATAACGCGTGATCTTCCTGATCAGAAGATCCCGAGTTCGAATCTCGGCTGGAGACCACGTAGCTTTTCACATCTGTGGTTTGATGGTAGGAGGGCGGAAGTAAAGCAAATGGTGGTTGGCTCGCTTGGAAACTGACGGGATGTGACTGGTTACCTGGTCTCCGGCTTGGGATGTTTTGCATAATTTTGTTTACTACAGTATTTATATATGTATATATGTTATTAAAGAAAACCAACCATGAATGGACATAAACAACAAAAAATTGACAATGTTTATCGATTGCAACCCTCTAGATTATAAATAGACTACTAGTGAATAAATATTTTAAAATAAATTATAACATTAAACTGCTAAGTTTTTGCTTGTTCCTCGCAATAAAGGCATTTTAGGGTTACAAGGTTTAGCATCTTAAGTGACGGTATGTTTCTAATATTTTCCGAAAATGTTTCATTACTACCATGGAGATTGGTATTGCAGCAACTTCATTTCTTATGCGGTTCTTTAAATCGGGAATGGTGTGAGGTTTTGTAACAACAACTTTACTGTTAAAGTAGCCAAATAACCAAAAATCACAAGCAGTTAGATTCGGAGACTTGGCAGGCCAGCGACATCACCAAAACGTGAAATGAGATGCCCCGGAAACAGTCTTCGTAAGACAGTCATTGACACATCTGCCGTCGCTTCATCTTGCTGGTACCATAAAGGCCCCCATACACTTCAAACATTTTGACGGTAGGTTTGAAATGTATGGTTGATAGTTTTGTTTGCGCAAACGTTTGAAGCGAATCGGTTGAGGCCGAAAAAGTTTGTGCAAACCTTTATGCTTGACAACAAGGTTTAAGTGTATGGTAGTGTTTGTGCAAACATGAGATCTCTCCTAGTATTTATTCGGTGTGATTTTCTTCTGTTAAATTAAAATGTAATTATTATATTTGAATGCTACATAAAATCATAAATCATTTTACGGTAACTGATAGATATTCTTTCAGTTTAACTCTTAAGGGTCGGCTCTAGTAAAACAGAAAGCAACCTGCGACTCCAGCGTAGCGGCGGTAGGTTACGCGGACATTGCTCAGCCTAAATCCATTTAAAACCCGCAATTGTTCAAATAGCGTTTTAAAAAAATACCAAACTCTTGGGGACGAAATTCTTCATGCAAATGGCTTGGTACTTTTTCGCTATAATTAATAGTGACAACATAAAAAAATATTAAAAATAAATTTTTTAAATTGTTAATAAATATTAAACAAAATGTTTTTCTGAATTTTGGAAAAGCCATTTGCATGCGTATTGGCCATAGCTTTAAAATGACATATCGTTTATAATTATCTGATCAAAAATAAAGGAAAATTTGGATTTTAATTTAACATTGGTCTAATGGAGTGTCAACCAACATGGCCGACAGGTAGAGCCGACCCTTAACTGGGTGTTGAAAATGTATAATACATTTGTTTTGTATTGAATAATCTTCATCCAGTGAAACAACCCAACTGTGAAACAAACACTTACATAATTATTTCATTTTAACAACTAATTTATAACAATGATATCGTGAATTTCGCTCATTAAATTGAAGGAAAGGAACCGTCAAATATGTGAAAAAAGTCCAAATGAACAATTACGAATTCTGAGTTTCATTCAATTTCGTGGAATATGTTTATCTGTTCAACATACATAGCAGATTAAGAAAATGGTGCTTTTAACATACACCCACTTTTTAACTTGTATAATAACAGTAATGTCTGTTTTAGTTTAGTTTAGTTATAACCCCCATTGTAAAAAATATTTCGAACTTTGTTTACATTAAAATACGCTCTTAAGAGTAACTTGTTTTCAACACCTATGCAAATGTCAAGCTACAATAAATTATCAATATAATATTGCTAATATTATCTTTGGTCGAATTGGGCACTGGCACTTTATTTCATATAGCCTACGATGCAGTATAGTATAATGCTTGGAACACACACGGAGTTTTCGTCCGCCACGGATTATTTTCCGTGTCATCATGTATGTGGCACGAAGGAGAGTATTAGAGCATACACATTGGTCGGAAAAATAAACGATCGGTTTATTTACCGCTGACGGTAGCTGTGCAACCGCTCGCTGCCACTACAGTCGACGGATTTTCCACCAATGACCAAATGCACGCCAATTTTCCTTATTTTAGTATTTTTTCAAAGAGTACTGTCCTTCAGCCGGGTGTGCAGTTCGTCAAATGACGAAACCGACATTCTTAAATAATTGAAAAATGTTTCTTCTAGTTCCTCAGATCAGGAAACACAGTGTAGAATGCTCCAAAATCTTCTGTTCTTTTATTTATTGGATTAACCCAAATAAGTATATTTTGTTGCTTCCTTTTCAATCGGCGACGGAATAACAATAAAGCGGGAGTTGCTCTCTGTTCATAACAATAAAACATTAAAAGAAATAATATATTACATCACACTTCGTGATTAAAGAACTCGACACTTCAGTTTAATGAATCCCAATTCAAAACGTTAACTAATCCGCAGGTGACAAAAAAACGCCGTGTGTGTTCCTGGCCTATGAGGTTAGAGACAGCGCACGGAAAGATTGGAAGGGGGTTGAGTCATGGTTGCTATTCTAAATCATTCTAAAATAGGCCTGAATCACAATTAGAAGTAGAAAAGTATACATACCTATATCACTTTAAAGTATTTTTGGGAAGCCTAAATCGTGTTATTTTGCAACTTAATTTTTTTAATTTTCCATAAATTACAGTCCCTATCCCACATGCAAATACAGCTAAGTGTTTGGGAATGACTCTTGACACCAGAATCGAACGGAAACAGCATGTTAAAACGAAAATACAAAAGTTAAACAAAAAATTTAGAAAAATGTGACTGGCTTTTAGGGAGAAATTCACAGTTGTCAGTTCTTAATAAATTGCTGTTATATAGGCAAGTGCTGAAGCTGATCTGGTCTGCGGGATTCAACTCTGGGATTGTTCAAAGAAAACGATTATTAATATGATTTAAAGATTTCAAAATAAAGTGTTCCGTTGCATAGTTAATGCTCCGTGGTTTGTGAGAAACGACGACTTGCACAGTTGCACATCTCAAAGTTGAACTGATCAACGAAGAAATAAAAAAATTCGACCACACAGCTGAACCGCGAACGTGAGTTGAGCAAATTTCCAAAATTAAGTTTATAAGTCTATGTTTTAGGGTTTCAACCAACAATTTGTGAAATAGGTCTATTCACAACGGTGCTGAATAGCAGCAAAATGGTTCGCACGCCATTCTGCATATTGGGAGTATCTTCAGTACACAAAGCATTGCATGCTTCGCACGCCCTTCCCCATATTGGGAGTATCTTCAATGCCAAAAGCATTGCGTGCTTTGCACGCCATTCCGTATATTGGGAGTATCTTCAACACACAAAACATTGCGTGCTACGCACGCCAACCCCCGTATTGGGAGCATCTTCAATACACAATGCATTGCATGCTTCGCACGCCAACCCCACGGTAGAGTCCACCACATAGCTTTGAACCGGGTATACTTCTATGATATTTTACGTTTTGATCGATTTTGGGGGAAACCAAGAGGTCGCGTGGAAAACAAAATGTGCCGAATAACATCCTAGATATATATTTGTAGAAAAAACCAATTCATCTTCGTAGGAAAAATCTCAAAAAAAATAGTTACTTGCGGTCAAAAAACGTGCTTCCGATTGTTGGATTTATTTGGGCTAGCGAACTCGTTCGAGCGATTTAGACAAACAACGTGTGTACCAAATTTGAACCAAATTGGACTTAAAATGCGACCGCTAGAGTGCGAACACATACATATATATATATATATATATATATATATATATATATATGACTTTTAATGACACCCCAGAACGTGTTCTGGGGACCATGATCGGTGCTCATTTGCTGCTCCCAACCTTGGGTCTTACCATAAGGGCCACTGCAATAGCTCAATTTTCCTATGGAAATTTTCTAAAAGCAAGCATGGGCAACGCATCTCTCAGCACGTGCATCCTTAGATGCGAACTCTCCTGGACACTAGTATGGTATTTAGAAAGAAGCCACTGGATTTAATTAATTCATGTTAATGGGGTGAAACCAGTGGGTTATATCCCTTAAAGTGTAATCTGATAATTAAATTAGTAGATGATTAAATAGTCTCAGTTGTAATATTATGTCAATAAAAAATATAAAAAAATAGATAAGTTTTTATTTTCATAAAAAAACTGACCAAACCGTCATCTCTTCTACCCGCGCGTTAAACTCTCTTCGCCATAGTGACGTCTCAGTACACTTGCTAAGTGCAATGAACATATGTAAGTACCTGAACGTCCATCTAATTGTATTAACGAACAACTGCTACTTAACAGTCTGCTGTCGCCTGACGTTTGGCCGAGACGTGTTAAACATAAAGCAAGGCGTGACATGATTGGTGAATTGTTTGGAACTGTTTTACTGGTCCCGCGAACAAGCTGTGCGAATCAATTTCTGACGTTAAAACTATTTTAAAATGATTTTCGAGTATAAGCATCAAAGTCAAAAATTGTTAAGTTTTATTATGCTTACTCTGCGACTTATTTGTTATTACCTTATTTACGCGTTTCAGAATGTATGTCTCGTCTTTAGAATCTTTGCTCAATAATTTTAGTTTAACATTAAAACACTAAGGCTGGTATTCATAGTTGTTTCTTAAGGTAGGCTTAAAAAAAAGAAGTTTTTAAGGGGCCTAAGATATGATTTTTGAATGCAGAGTCAAACCTTAAGTATAGATTTTAAATAAGCCTTAAAACCTTCTTTGATACATTGAATTTCTTGTAAATAGTTGTTCAATTTAAAACCGCTTTCAGGGTATCTAATAGTTCCCAGAAATAAAAATCAGTGACTTTTAGGGTAAAAATTTAAAAAATCGAGTTTCTATATACAAAGTCTTTATTCTGTATAACTTAAAATCACTTATGACTTATGTCTATTTCTCTTAGTAATACACCCAACTAGTGATACACGAAATGCGTAATGTTTTAGTCGATTGTCTCGATTGTTCAAACATCTCGAGCATCAAACAATCGCCCATCACTATCAGGGCTATAGAATACGTATTCTATAGCCCTGCATCACTATGCCGTAACTTGTATGCTCCGCTGTTCCCTACTACGCCCATACTCCCCCGCTTACCAAACGCTGTTCCTGTTTACATTCATGTTTCGGCAAAAAAGGCATTGAAACAACATAGAACACATAATTACTCCGCTTCATACATGCTCAAAATTATTTTAAAGGGTAGATATGTCTTATAAAAACTAATCAGGTTTATAGAAAAAATATTTCATCATCTTGAAGCCTGGGGCTATGATTGCAATTATAACATCAGCGTGATAGTATACAGAAATTTTTTTAAATATTTGTTACAATCCAGCGCTCAGAGAGCTTATATTATAAATATTTTATGTACAAAATGATTTTGTTTTAGGCTTTTAAAATTTATTAGTTAGCGGCAATCTCTCTACGCAGTTAATGTTACGTAGTTTCAAAGTGTAATTTACGTGTTCATATATAGTACAGTACATGTGCGTTTATTTATAGTTTATTTCCTGTCTAAACCATTTTTAAGGAAGACCTCGATAATCCGGCATATTCGATAATCCGGCATCACCGTATACCCGAGCGTGCCGGATTATCGAGGTCTTACTACCATATTCATACAATATTGACAGCATTGTGTTTTTTGCCATGAGAAATTTTAAGGAAAACAACTAACTAGTCTGTTGCCATATTTTTCTACAATTAGTCTAGTAGGTAGGGCCTATTGCCGTAGGCTACTGAACAAAATGAATTGATAAAACAATTTAATAGTTTAAGTTTGTTTTGGATAGGTCTAACGGTTCAAATAAATGTGACAATACATATTTTAATTTAATCATACAGTTAATAATGATATTAATGAAAATAATGAAAGCGATCAGTGTGCACATAACCTCAAAACGTATACTGTACTGCAAAACTATTCAGTTGGAGTGGCAATTAGAGTAAATTTTAAATCAATAAATGTTATTTTATTAGTTTATCTATGCCATTGCATAATTAAATATTGCAATAACTAAAAGTAAATACTGATCTATGCATAAATTAGGCTTGAACCAATTTCATAATTGATGTAATCGTTAGTTTGTTTAGTTGACAGGGAGTGAAACCATTTTAGGCATATATTTTATAAGTCAACATCTGAATGATCCGAAACAAGCTGTTTATAAAACAGCTCGTATAAATTAGCCAGTTTATTTAGCAGCTGATTTTGTTGTGCAAGTTGTGCCAACTGTTGGACGTAAGTGCCAACAATATTCATAAGAAACCATGAATTTTATGAACGATTTCTGATTAAGTTCATAAACAAACTAGTTAAATGCATTTTAAGTGCTTTAACAAGTTAAATTATACAAGGATATCTTTATTTAGGCTATAGTTAATGAAATATTCGTTCTAGAAGTATTTAACTTTTGTAAAATTGGTGCAGGTGTCTTCTACACTTTAGGTCTCCTTAAATGTAGCTTCATCTAAGGCCACCAAATAATCGTCTATGAATTGAAAACTATTTGTAAGGCCTCTTTAAGGTATGATTCGACCTTACGGTTTTCTTACATGAGAGAGCTTTAAGGCTACCTTAAGAAACGACTATAGTGTTATAAGTATTCATTGCTATGAATCCCAGCCTAAGTCTTCCTTCAAACGTTGAGGTGCGCACCTGTCGAATTGTCTCGCTGCTTCATGTATGTTGTGTAATGTGTTTTTACTTTCCTTACCCTATACTAGGTAAGGTAAGTATTGCGATCGACCCAAAAATTCGATGTCGAGTTTTCATAATATCTTTACGTTTCAAGGCCCCCTGAGTCCAAAAAATGCATTTTTGGCAATTGGTCTGTCTGTGTGTCTGTGTGTGTGTGTGTCCGGAGTGCACAGGGCAAACGGCTGGACGGATCGAACTGAAATTTACAGGATATCTTCAAACACGTAAACAATTAAACCCATGTAAATTTGAAGCAAATCGGAGGTGGTGTCTTACCGTGGGACCAGTTTTTAGCACATTTTTGGTATTTACTCCAAAACCCCTCTAACGATTTTGATTAAACTTTGCTAACATACTCTACTCAGACCCCCTTAACACGCTATGTACGCTATATACCCTTAAAAATTCGTTGAAAAAAGTTATTACAAAAACGCAAGTTATTTTGTTTGTATCTCCGAAATGGCTGGTCCTATCGACTTGAAAATGGTCTCATTCGATTCAGCGTTCAAAAGAATGTCAAAAAAGATACCCCACTCAACTTTTTCCATTTTTTCAAAAATTGACCCCAAAAACGCCCTTTTTGGGGGCAAAAATGACTTTTTTTAAACTAGCCGTGTTTGGTATCGACCTTGACATTTTTGGGGGTGAGAAATCGATTGAGACCAAAATCAGGTCCGTGGGATTAACCGTTTTGAAGTTAGTACCGCTTTCTTCGAAACGGATACTCCTATTAACTCGAAAATGGTATCATCAATCTCTCGCTCGAAAAATTTGGTAATTGATACAGCATCTATTTTGGTAAGGAAAGTTGTGTGATGTGCACACCAGATGTTTATGTTTTAATGTTAACGACATCTATTGAGCGACGATTCTGATGATCATAAGTTCTGAAACGCGAAAATAAGGAAATAATCCGACCACGCAGCTGAACCGCTGACGTGAGTTGAGGGAATTTCCAAAGTTAAGTTTATAGTTTCAGGGTTTCAACCAACTATTTGGGAAGTCGGTCTTCTCACGAAGGGGCTGAATAGCTGCCTACATGTACGAAATATATTCGTAGAATTGGTTTGCACCTCATCCTTCCAATCCCGGCTCATGCGTTGCTTCGTTCCGTTCGAAGCGGAAAAACTCGCTTTGCGAGTTTGCACCTCGACCTTGCTGCATCGGACTATGGACTGCTTCGCTTTGCGAGTTTGCACCTCGACCTTGCTGCATCGGATTATGGACTGCTTCGCTTTGCGAGTTTGCACCTCGACCTTGCTGCATCGGACTATGGACTGCTTCGCTTCGCTCGCAGCGGAAAAACTCGCTTTGCGAGTTTGCACCTCGAGTTTGCTGCATCGGAGTATGGACTGCTTCGCTTTGCGAGTTTGCACCTCGACCTTGCTGCATCGGATTATGAACTGCTTCGCTTCGCTCGCAGCGGAAAAACTCGCTTTGCGAGTTTGCACCTCGACCTTGCTGCATCGGATTATGGACTGCTTCGCTTCGCTCGCAGCGGAAAAATTCTCTGCGAGGATTTAACTTGGATACTTTTTTCCAGGCGGACTATGAGGCAAGGACGTAGCCAGGAAAACCCCCGTGTTGGGAGAATTTTCAATACACGGGGGTAGGCGTGCGAAGCACGCAATGCTCTGGGGGGTATTTTGGGAATATTGGGTGAAATTGGGAGTATTTTCAATACCCAATGTATTGCGTGTTTTGTTAGAGTAAAGTATTTTTGTTGAACCTTCATAGTTTTCTTATTTAATATAATATAAATCAGATCAAGCTCACAAGAGAGTAAGGCTGTAACCTACTGCATCCATGTGTATTGTACCATAGATCATGAATAATAAAATAGATCATGCATGCATACGGGGGCTGTGTGCCGAAAAAAAGGTTTTCGGGAAAATAGTGCATGATCACGCCGCGAGGTAGCGCTAGGGAGAAATCATTGGTAGCATTGGTGTTTCACACAGCTTCCGTCGTTTCCCCAATAGATAGCGCCACTATCGTCGAATTCCCAGTGAAACAAAATATTGCATTGGATCGGAGTTCTATTAGGTTATCCAAATACAATGAGTGTACGTTGTAGTTTAATCAAGTAAATCTAAATATCAGTACGCATGCAATGCACAATGATGTAAAATGTGTTGCTGGATCCTCTGTTGTGTTGTCTAGTTTATAATTTAATTTGCACTTTTTAAACCTAGTATTAACTTTTACTACAAAATTTCGGGATTTCAGGGGGGTTTGATCCCCTAACACCCCTCTCCCCCCTCTGGCTACGGCCTTGATGTAGGGCTTATTCGGGTGCTGAAGGTGGTCATATTAATGGGATAGTAATAAAAAGCCCTAAATTCCACCACTAAATTTGAGTTGTCTCCGTTATTTATGACTATATTATTAAAAACGATATATTATTGGGTTGTTCTTAAAATAGTTTAACAATTTTGTTACTTTACATTTTTACTTTCTCACTATACTATAATATGGAGAAAGTATAGTGATCGCAAAAAAAATCGATGTTGAGATTTTTGTGGAAATATCCGTTTTGGGACCCCCTGAGTCCAAAAAAGTGGTTTTTACAAAATGTCTGTCTGTATGTATGTCTGTATGTCTGTATGTCTGTATGTATGTCTGTATGTAGACAAAGCTAGAGAGAAAACTATTCGATCGATTTCAAACAAATTTGCACCAGACATGTCCAGTACGCCTGTATAGATGCACGAAAAAGGGT
The DNA here is from genome assembly GCA_018207615.1 of Philaenus spumarius. Taxonomy (NCBI): domain Eukaryota; kingdom Metazoa; phylum Arthropoda; class Insecta; order Hemiptera; family Aphrophoridae; genus Philaenus; species Philaenus spumarius. Next base: position 64,900 of record JAGFPH010000974.1, read on the forward strand.
TTTGAACAATTTTGAAAAACAACCCCCTTTTTGGCTGAAAAACCCCCAAAAAATCAGTTATTATTTTTTTATAAAAAACGGCTCTAACGATTTTGATAAAATTTTGCTTATTTGTAGCCTTTAATGTGCCCTACCATATACAAAAACCCGCATCTTTCTAAAAATTCTCGTTTAGCTAATAATAATAATAACTGATTTTTGGGGGTATTTTGGCCATAAAGGGGATTGTTTTTCAAAAATTTTCAAAACCTTTTTACGTGCATCTATAAAGACCTAATTGACGTGTTTGGTGCAAATTTGTTCGAAATCGATCGAATATTTTTCTCTCTAGCTAATAATAATAATATTTATTAGTTAATCGCCTACTTTAATAAAAGTATACAAAGCTAGAGAGAAAACTATTCGATCGATTTCAACCAAATTTGCACCAGACATGTCCAGTACGCCTGTATAGATGCACGAAAAAGGGTTTTGAACAATTTTGAAAAACAACCCCCTTTTTGGCCAAAAAACCCCCAAAAAATCAGTTATTATTTTTTTATAAAAAAACGGCTCTAACGATTTTGATAAAATTTGGCTTATTTGTAGCCTTTAATGTGCCCTACCATATACAGAAACCCGCATCTTTCTAAAAATTCTCGTTTAGCTAATAATAATAATAATAACTGTTTTGGGGGTTTTTTGGCCATAAAGCGGGATGTTTAAAAAAATTTTCAAAACCATTTTACGTGCATCTATGAAGACCTAATTGACGTGTTTGGTACAAATTTTTTCGAAATCGATCGAATAGTTTTCTCTCTAGATAATAATAATAATAATATTTATTAGTTAATCTCCAACTTTAATAAAAAAAACTCTCCTACCCCACCCTACAAGTCACAGTGAATTTGTTTAGTAATTTAAATGTATTTGTGAGAAAGTATGTGCCAGTTCCTGGTACCGTTTATTATTTTTTTTTGTTTTTTTGTAAAATTTATAGCCTAGTTTTCTACACATTTAACATTGAAAATTTTCAACTGCCGCCATTTTAAAACGGATTGTTGCTGAAAAACAAAATTTTAAAGTAAAATGTAACCTATTTAGATGAATATTCATACCCTGTTTCATGAATAATTCTTAAACCGTTTCTGAGATATTAAGGTATTTGCAAAAATCACATACAGACGGACAGACAGAAAACAGAGCGAGGTAGGTCACATGCTGTATTTGTATTATTTGCTTGTTTTTAGCTGACAAATAAACCCGTAAAGTTTCGGACATTTCAAGTTGGACACCCTGTATTCATCGACGTTTACCGTCAAAATATATCGAGTTTTTCAGGTCGATATTATCGCGACATCGATGGTTACTGTCGATTTTAAATATCGATGCTCATCCCTAGTCGGTAACGTAGATTCCACACTAAGACTATTACGGGATTGCCTACACGGCCATCTTGTCACGAACACACTATAGTCTACGCAGAAAGGTGAAGGTCAAGGAAGTGACCCGGAGTCTCAAAGACCGCAAAGTTCCCGCTGCGGCCGCAAGGATAACATGATCCTGATACCGTCCTTTGTGGAATTGCTTTTATTACTTTTCTCAGAGGTGGGAATCAGTTTAATGGATTATTCTGATGTTATGCCGGTAAAAGAATGAGCTGTATCATATAGCACAACATAGATAGCCTGCCAAGGTGGATTAGGGGTTTCGTGTCGCTGTGCGCAAAACGGATTTTTTTAAATACCTATTTTCTTTTACCATATTACCTTTTATTTTTAACCCCCGACGCAAACAGACTGGTCTCATAAGTTTAACGTGTGTGTCTGTCTGTGGCATCATAGCTCCCTAACGTATGAACCGAATTTGATTTAGTTTTTTTAAGTGAAAACTCTTTTTGCGTGGATATTCAAATGAAATTTTGCGTAATGTACCCATACCGTACCACAATCGAATCACGATATAAAATACATGCATGCTACAAATGAAATGGACATTGTGCTTCCTCATTTTGTAAGTTGTGTTAAAATAGTTTATTTGGTATTACCGCTGAAATGGACATTGTGCTTCCTCATTTCGAAAAATAGTTTATTTGGTATTACCGCTAAAATGGACATTTGCTTCCTCATTTAGTAAGTTGTGTTAAAATAGTTTATTTGGTATTACTTCTGAAATGGACATTGCGCTTCCTTATTTCGTAAGTTGTGGTAAAA
>JAGFPH010000974.1:68540-81028 GCA_018207615.1 Philaenus spumarius
GTTAATCCATCGAGCCAATCCGAAGAAATTTAAAAAAAAAACCTAAATTTTTTTTGGAATTTTTATGTTTTTTAAAAATAACTTTAAAGCGTGCGAAAAAATCATAATAAAACCATGTATACATTTTTTGTGCTTAAAGAAACTGCGTCGACTGCTTTTTTGAAAATGAAAATCGGACGACGCATTCAAAAGTTATCGTTGTTTAAAAATTCACAAATTTTCGTTTTTTTGTATTTTTTGGTATTTTTTTAACATATCTTCCATATTTCTCAACCAATCAATATAAACCTGTACATTTCTTTTTGTGCTTTAAAAACTGCGTAGAATGCTTTTTTTAAAAATGAAAATCGAACGACGCATTCAAAAGTTATCGTTGTTTAAAAATTCACAAATTTTCGTTTTTTTGTATTTTAACAAATAAACTTATTTTTAAGCGTTTAAAATTCAAACTAAGCGGGAAGTTCTAGGGTTGGCCTGCACGGTCAACCAATTTCCAGATTTTTTTTGTAAAATTTATAGGCTAGTTTTCTACACATTTAACATTGAAAATTTTCAACTGACGCCATTTTAAAACGGATTGTTGCTGAAAACAAAATTTTAAAGTAAAATGTAACCTATTTAGATGAATATTCATACCCTGTTTCATGAATAATTCTTAAACCGTTTCTGAGATATTAAGGTATTTGCAAAAATCACATATAGACGGACAGACAGAAAACAGAGCGAGGTAGGTCACATGCTTGTTTATTATTATTTGCTTGTTTTTAGCTGACAAATAAACCCGTAAAGTTTCGGACATTTCAAGTTGGACACTCTGTATTCATCGACGTTTACCGTCAAAATATATCGAGTTTTTCAGGTCGATATTATCGCGACATCGATGGTTACTGTCGATTTTAAATATCGATGCTCATCCCTAGTCGGTAACGTAGATTCCACACTAAGACTATTACGGGATTGTCTACACGGCCATCTTGTCACGAACACACTATAGTCTACGCAGAAAGGTGAAGGTCAAGGAAGTGACCCGGAGTCTCAAAGACCGCAAAGTTCCCGCTGCGGCCGCAAGGATAACATGATCCTGATACCGTCCTTTGTGGAATTGCTTTTATTACTTTTCTCAGAGGTGGGAATCAGTTTAATGGATTATTCTGATGTTATGCCGGTAAAAGAATGAGCTGTATCATATAGCACAACATAGATAGCCTGCCAAGGTGGATTAGGGGTTTCTTGTCGCTGTGCGCAAAACGGATTTTTTTAATTACCTATTTTCTTTTACCATATTACCTTTTATTTTTAACCCCCGACGCAAACAGACTGGTCTCATAAGTTTAACGTTTGTGTCTGTCTGTGGCATCATAGCTCCCTAACGTATGAACCGATTTTGATTTAGTTTTTTAAGTGAAAACTCTTTTTGCGTGGATATTCAAATGAAATTTTGCGTAATGTACCCATACCGTACCACAATCGAATCACGATATAAAATACATGCATGCTACAAATGAAATGTGCTTCCTCATTTTGTAAGTTGTGTTAAAATAGTTTATTTGGTATTACCGCTGAAATGGACATTGTGCTTCCTCATTTCGAAAAATTGTTTATTTGGTATTACCGCTAAAATGGACATTTGCTTCCTCATTTAGTAAGTTGTGTTAAAATAGTTTATTTGGTATTAGTTCCGAAATGGACATTGCGCTTCCTTATTTCGTAAGTTGTGGTAAAATACTTTACTTGGTATATCTCTGAAATGGACATTGTGCTTCCTCATTTCGTAAGTTGTGTTAAAATAGTTTATTTGGTATTATTTCTGAAATGTACATTGTGCTTCCTTATTTCGTAAGTTGTGGTAAAATAGTTTACTTGGTATATCTCTGAAATGGACACTGTGCTTCCTCGTTTCGTAAGTTGTGTTAAAATAGTTTACTTCGTATTACTTCCGAAATGGATATTGGGCTTCCTTATTTCGTAAGTTGTGTTAAAATAGTTTACTTGGTAATACCTTTGAAATGGACATTGTGCTTCCTCGTTTCGTAAGTTGTGTTAAAGTAGGATACTTGGTAATACCTTAGAAATGGACATTGTGCTTCCTCATTTCGTAAGTTGTGTTAAAGTAGGTTACTTGGTAATGTTGCAATAATCAGTGGGGTGTTAAAAGTCTAACGTATGTATATGTGTGTCTGTCTCTGACATCGTAGCTCCCGAACGGATGAACCGATTTTGATTTAGTTTTTTGAAAAGGTGACTTGATCGATTGTTCTTAGCTATGATTCATGAAAATCTGTTGAAGATGATCAGCTCTATTCTATTTGATGTGTCGGAGGGTTCTTAAATTTTTACTTTATGCTCACCAATTTATCACAACTTAATAGTAGGGTCTACATGCAAATTCCTTTATAACACGGACTAACCAAGGTACGACTGCTATAACTTCACCCACGAAACGTAAATATAATTTTGCAAATTAAATAGAGTTTTTAACAAACTACTAGCCTTTAAAACACGCACTTAAAAATGTATATAGCCTACACGCATTTTTCACTATTTATTCTAATATTATAAAAATGTAAAATTTGTTTGTATGTAGGGGGTAATCTCTGGAACTACTGAACCGATTGAAAAAATAGTTTTACTAATAAAAAGCTACACTATCCCCGAGTAACATAGGCTATAATTCATTTTGATAAAAACATTTTCTATTTCAATACTTGTAAATTTAGTGGGAAAAAATTCTTAGATTAGGCCTAGACTGATGAACCAAGAATGTATTAACATCATTACCATAGCAACCAATTGAATAAATAACAGCTAAACAGTTGTTTGTTCTAATATTTCCATTAACAGCTGACTTCAAAGTTTGAAGTAATTATTTGTATTTCTAACTTTTAGGTTAGGGTTTTTACTAGTGTAGACCCTGAGCCTTGCTGGTTCTTTTAATCTTTGTTATAACTGCTATTATAAAATACTGTATACTAAATGATTCGAACTTTTAACATTATTTACCATCTTGCCTTGGGGTTATTATTAATCATACACCTTTATTATAAAGAAAATATAACATGATTATTTATGTGTATAGAAACTTCCAACGGGGTTGGCGTTCGGAGCACGTAGGGGTTTCCCCTAGTGTTCTATACCCAACGTTAATCTAGACCTAACTTCATTAGATAATTACATTTAAAAATTTAGCATTTTGTCATCTTACTGTTAATATTTTACCGCTGAACAGAATCACAAAGTTTAAATAAAAACGTGGACACTTACACAGCCTTAATAATTACTTCATGAAGGTTGCATTTGTTGTTTACTCTACAGGGAAATGTCAAAACCTTGATCAGCTGTCTTATTATTGAAACCACTTAGTGAGATTTCACTAATAATCAGCTGTTAGTTGTAAAAACAAAACGACTATAAAACTCCACTGTTTTAAGGCATTTACGTTTTGTAACATTTATCACTGCGCATGCGTCAGGATTCAAGTACCCCTACCCCGATGCAAGTGCCTCTGTATGTGTAAACGATAATCTGTTTCCTGCCAGTGAAGATGGGGAGGGAGCTGAGGTCGGAGGTCGGTAAGCGAAGTAAGAAAGGGGCGGAGCCCTCTAGTATTTCATATAAAATTAGTATTACTATGAAAATCAGCTGTTCGGTTGTTGAGTCGTAAAGTGAAACAAATAAATAATAATAACACCATCGTAAATGTGCGAGCTGAGCGAACACGCTTGGGTAGTGTTTCACCCTGCTGTTTAAATATACATTTTATTTGGCCATATTACCTTTCATTTTCACAAGTTAATGGTTTTTGGTCACGCTTGGGACATTGCCTTTTTTAACACGGCCTAACCCTGGTGCGACAGCTATAACTCGCCCACTGTACAAAACGTAACTATTGGACATAGTTTCCAACAAACCACTAGCCTTTAATTACCGTACGTAATCACAACAAGCCTTAACTCTACAATAGAAGTTAGGAACAGAAGTGTACCCAATACAGAGCCTAGTGGAACACCGGCCCGTAACAATGTCCCGCAGCGGTGAAAGCAAAGAGCTGAAATACCAACGTCCTTGGATAGATTATCCATGAAGGGAGCGACAGGTGTGTCTGCCTCTGCTTGGTATTATGTAAAACATCCTGGCATAATCTCAACCTAACCTAACAATACGAGACATTCCTGTGCCAACATAGGTCGAGATGTACCAACAAGTGTCGTTTTATAATTTGAGGAATATTTTCAGCATACTTTTTGTGAATTTCCATAGGGGAAAAAATCTATTGGAGTAACTCTTATGGTGAGACCTAAAGTCGGGCGTAGTAAATAAGCACCGATCATGTTCGCCTGAACACAAAAATTATATTTTCAGGGCGATTCAAAACTATGCGGCAATGTCTAAAAAGGATAATAGTTAATGTAAAGATAATAACAGCAACAGCATATATGTACATACAATATTGTTGTATTTACTGTGTTGGTATAGGACGCCGAGTTGAACAAACCAATTTTATTACACATAACTATTATCCTTCATCCGATTGTGTTGACAGTTCCACAAACCAGATCCAATAGAGAATCCAAAAGGGCTACAAAAAAGGTATCTTTTGAATTTTTAACTTCCCGTTAAGAAAATTGAAAATTTTCTAAAATCGGGAAGTTATTGGTTTCACCCCGTTTTTCGAAAATCGAGTATTCATCAGATCTCGACGTTTTGAGGTCCTAGGAATCTTCCCTGACCACTCCCGAGAGGGTGTCACCCTGTCTGTATGTGTGTGTGTGTATGTAAGTATGTGACCCGATTATAACTTTTGAACGGCTTAACCGATTGGATCCTACCAAACGGCGTTCTAAAGAGTTTCATCAAACTTAGATTTCCTGAAAATTTCAACTAATTCGGACCGGTAGGTTCTGAGAAATTTCAAAAAAACTAAGAAATAAATTTGTTCAAATCAGTTTTTTTTGGAATAACTTGTAAACGGCTTTACCAATCAATTCCAAAATCTAATCAGCTTTTAACCTTGAAAAGCGACGTCGATCGCTACCAGTCCGGTCAAAATCAGTTAATTTGTTCGTGAGATATCGTGAACGAAAGAAAATCAAAAAAAGTGTTTTTTCTCAATTTCTCCGAAATTTTTCATCAGAAAATTTTTTGTTGTCGATTCTTTCAATGGACTCGAAAAACTGCATCGATTGCCGCAAATCGCATAAAAATCGGTTGATTCATTCAAAAGTTATGGCAGTTCAAAATTTCAAAAAATAGTGTTTATCAAACTTTCATCATACTTTTGAGCTCGAAAAGCTACTTTATAAGTAATATTTTAATATAATAAAAAATTTCAACTGCTTTGTAATTAAACTTAGCGGGAAGTTACAGGGATGGCTTTAGGGTCAACCGTTTTCCAAATTGTTTTTTGTTACAATGTACGGGTTTTGAGTAATTTAGGTTTGGTCATTTTCAAACGCAAGGTTCGATATAATCGTTTATTTTTCTTGGGATATATCATAACTTTTAGGTTAAACTTCATGCCAAGTTTGAACTCAATCAATCAAAAATTTCTCTAGATATGAATTATGTTGGAAAAACAAAACAAAATGGTGGATATCTAGAAAACGAATCGTTTTCCGGCCTATGTTTATATGGACTTTTCTTATTACTTTCTCCACCCTATACGTAGTATATGGAGAAAGTATTGTTTTCGTAAAAATGTTCGAATTTGAATTTTCAGTTGAATTATCTGTTTTGGTGCTCCCAGAACCCCAAAAAATTGTTTAGTGCAATTATCTGTGTTGGTGCTCCCTGAACCCAAAAATATTTTTAGTGGACGTTTTTGTTTTGGTGCTCTCTGAACCCAAAAAAGTGTTTTTAGAATGGTGTCTGTCTGTCAGTCTGTCTGTATGTATACACGACCAGAGAGGACACTATTGGTCCGATTTTCATGAAATTTGGTATGTAGGTACTAAACCCTAATATCTCCAGGCATTTTTCATTTTTTTGAATTTTTAATTTTTAAGGGTAATTTACCCCTAAAAACCCATAAAAAACGACAAAAATGCAAATTTCTCAAAAACGGCTCTAACGGTTTTGATCAAATTTTCAGTATTTATAGTGCTTAAGATGCCAAACAAAATGACACCACCCGCTTTTATCAAAACTTCGGCGTTTTATAATTATGGGGAAATGTTTAAAAATAAACAAGTTTGTGTTGTCAATCTAGCATCGCGGCGGCGGCCGTACGGAGTAGCACCACTGTAGCGAGCACGGCCAGTAATTCAAAGGTCGCGCGATCGAATCCCGCCTGGGACAATAATTTTTTTATGCGATTGACGTAGGTAGAATATTATTTTTTTGTTTTGTTCTAAAAAGTAGTAAATAAAATGATTAAAAACAATATTATTTTGACTACAGTAAGTTGGGAGAAAGTTTGTCTCAGTTAACTGATACCGTTTATTTTTAGCTACAGAATTAGCTTCCGATATATTGCCGCATAGTTTATACACCCTGTATATAAACGTTTATGTATTCGCGCTCATTTACGTAGAATTTTACGTCCGATTTGGTGCACACGTTGGTTGTCTATAAGTGACTCGGACGAGTTCGTTAGCCAAAAAATCTAACAACCGGAAGCACTTTTTGGCCGGAAATAAAAGTTTTTTGAGATTTTTCGTACTAAAAAGAAACTATTTTGGGGGTTTATCTAAAAAATGTATATAGGAGATTATTCTGCACATTTGATCTTTTTAGACGACCTTAAGCCTACCTGGTTACCCCAAAATCGATAAAAAAAAATACCGTAATAGTACACGGTTAAAATCACGTGAGCGGAACGGAATAGCGCGTGACCCGTGGATGTATGCTGAGGTGCAAAAACTTCTACTAATATACATCCAATGCCTTCGTAAGTAGAACAAATTCCCAAACAATCGGTTGAAAGCCTAAAACATATAACTTAATTAAGGAAATTCGCTCAAATCACGTCAGTTATTCAGCTGCGTGGTCGAATGTCTTTTACATCTGCCATAAGCACACGACATTAAAATTTCTAAAAAGCACCAACTACCGAAATCGCCTAAAACCTTTTTTCGGTTTCACCTAAAAAAATAAATAAAGGAGGTGATTCTGCACATTTTGTTTTTTTACACGACCTTATAGGCGTTTCTGGTTCCCCCAGAATTGATAAAATCGTAAAATCGATTGTTCTAGTGCAATCAATTGTTGAGGTGCATTCGAATTGTACTAATTTATTTCGTACAAGCAGGCAGCTATTCAGATATTCATGGAACACTAAAACATATAAACTTAATTTTGGAAATGCTATTAACTCAAGTCAGAGGATCAGGTGCGTGATCGAATCATTTGTTTAACGGTCCCTGATCAGCTGATTTTTCTGCTCAAGCGTACCGTAAGAAATCGAAACGAAAACAGATGTAACTCAGTACTACCAGAGTAACAGCCGTGCAACGATGGTTCGGTTGCGATCACACGATCCAATTAAATTTTCCGTACAAAGAGAGCGTACCCAGCCACAAAACAGCCGATGTATGGAAGAAATCACACATGTACGATATAATGAGGTACTTTCTCGGATTGTAAAGAAGGAACAAGAAAGCGGAAACTAGACGAGTGCTAAGTAAAAGCAACGGTCTGCTTGTTATTTCACACTAATTACCTTGTACCGATACCTTCATTACGGTAAGTACATGATTAGTTAATGTGGAACCAGGAAGCAGGAACCTGGAATGTGCGCCAGGAGGCTTTGGTTAACGGGTGGTTTTCGCTGGTGAAATACCGTGTGATCGGCGTGGCCAGGATTTCCCGAAGGTACAAGTCCCAGTTTTACAAGCTACGTGTACATCACGAACAATTAGCACACTTGTAGAGAAAAATTACAATTTTAGAAGCTAAAATAGAATTATAGATTGAGAATGATTATTCTGCTGATTGCAATAATGAATACTACTTTTGCTTTTAGGGGCACTCCGAATGTCTATCTTCGACAATGTTAGCTATAATACACATAAATTAAGTTGTGATTAAGATAGACTCATAATTGTTTTTTTATTTTCTAAATTGTACCTTTTTCTAGTTCCGTACACAAGAAAATAAAAAAAAGTAATAAACTTAAAAGTTATGATTTTTAATAAAAAACACATTTTTTATATATATTTTGTATTATTATTATTATATAACTTTTTTATTTTTTGAAATATTTAAAAAAAATCCCGTGTTAGGAACTAGATAATTGTGTTATAGACATGTGGTAAAAATTTGGTAAAGATATCTTAGATAGTTTTCTAGATATGTGTATTATAAATAACAAAAAAGTCATTTTCGGGAAACGAGCAAAACGTAAAAGCCAAAGTTTCATAAGTAGCCTACCCTTTGATAATGGCCTCCTGGGCAGTATGTGGGGTTATCTGGGTCTTTTTCAGCAGCGTATATCGATGGTGTCTTGCAAAAAGGGCCTAACCAAAAAATTGTATTATAATAATATTTTAAATTCTATGTCAGGCACGACCATAAACCTCTCACAAATACAAATTATACAGATTCAAACTTAAGAACAACCAAGCAAACTTCCTATAACCACTCCTAGATGGTGCTGATAAACTGTCTTTTACTTTACACGTAATATTTATACCGATAGTAAAGGAACTGAAGTTTTGTTAATTTGTCAGTTTTCTTTAATCAGGCCTTAGCCTAGTGGATAACGTTGCGTCTTCCTGATCAGAAGATGCTGGGTTCGAATCTAGGCTAGGGAGACCAGATATATCTAATCATATCTGTGGTTTGAGGGTAGGAGGGCGGAAGTAAAGCAAACGGTGGTTGGCTCGCTTCCAAGCTGACGGGATTTGACTAGATATCTGGTCTCCGGCTGGGGCTGCTTTGCATAATTTTACTAAGGTATTTATATTTACTAAAAAAACCAGCAAAACGTCACATTATTTATTTTTTTGGACATAAAGATAATTATAACCATATCATGTTGTATATTTTTGGAAAGAGGAAGAACAGGAGAATAAAAAATCATAAAAAATTTAAAATCAAACAAAAAAATGTTTTTTTCCATTTGGAGTGTCCTTAACGAAATTTGATTGCATAGGAAATACGAGCTACTGTATAATAGTGACTCTTATGGTGAGACCTAAGGTCGGGAGCAGTCAATGATGTTCCCCATAACAGGTTTTGGCGTATCATTAAAAATTATATACATAAGCGTTTATGTGTTCGCACTCTAACAGCCGAATTTTGAGTTTGATTTGGTCCAAATTTGGTACACACGTTGGTCTTCCAAGTCGCTCGGACGAGTTCGTTAGCCAATGAAATTCAATAACTGTAAGCGCGTTTTTTGACCGTAAGTAACACTTTTTGAGATTAGTACTAAAATGAAACCTATGTTGGGTTTATCTAAATATAAATATAGGAGACTAGCTGAAAACCCGTGCTTCGCTACAGGGAATTTGTTTTTTTCTACGTCATTATCATTATGATTCATAATTAATTGTAATACTTTTCTCTCATTTTCTTTCATCTAATATTTCACGAAAATGAATTATGACATGTATTTTCAATTAGTTTGGTACTTATTGTTCCCTGGTTGCCCGTAAATCGTCACTGTTTGTGTTTTGAATAAATTAAATCAATACAAAATTCAGAGTAAAGAGCGTTTTCTTTTTCAACCACTAAATCTACAGACTGGTAAATCACAGTCTTAGGCTGGTTGTTTACAGATCACCCAGATACGTCTTTAATATGAAAATGCATAGATCGGGTTAGTTTTAATCAGCTTACGTTCAAAATATTTTCATAAAATTATAAGTGATAAATTTCAGCTCTCTAGCTTTAAGGAAATAATATCAATTAATATTTATTGTTTTTAGGGGTTGTTATTACTTTTTCAATCCTTAGCAGCACGTAACAAAATGTAAAACTGGTTTATTTTTTATATGTATCTTGTAAGAAATAAATGTACAAAAGTTCAGCTCCCTAGCTTCAAGGAAAGTATAAAAATAAAATAAATATTTATTATTTTTAGGGGTTGATATCACATTTTCACCTCTAGCAGTACGTAACAAAATGTAAAACTCATTAACTTTATATATGTGTTTTGTTAGAAACAAATGTGCAAAATGGAAAGTAAAAAAAAGAACATTTTTTTTGTTTTAGGGAATGTTTCAACCCTTAAAGGCTAAATATTTTAAAATCCTATCTTAGTACGCCTCTAGCGCCTATGAGCAATATGTGTACCAAAATTCACGTTCCTTGGCGGTATTAAATTAATACTTACAGTTATAGGGGTTGTTATTACATGTTCACCCCTTAGCAGAACGTGATTAAATGTAAAACTGGTTTATTTTTTTATATGTATCTTGTAAGAAATAGATGTATACAAAATTTCAGCTTTCTAGCTTTAAGCAAAGTATAAAAATAAATATTTATTGTTAAAGGGGTTGTTACTACATTTCCACCCCTTAACAGAACTTAATAAAATTTGAAACTGGTTTATTTATCTGTGTGTTGTGTATATTGTAAGAGAAATATTTACAAAATTTTAGCTCTCTAGCTTTAAAGAAAGTATAAAAATGAATATATATTGTTTTTAGGGGTTGTATCACATTTTCACCCCTAGTAGCGCGTAACGAAATTTAAAACTGGTTTACTTTTTATATGTATAGTGTAAGAAATAAATATTATACAAAATTTCAGCTTTCTAGCTTTAAGAAAAGTATAACAAACACTATTTATTTAATCTTTAGGGGTTGTTTCAACCATTAAATGCAAAATATTTAAAAATCCTTTTCTTGGCGCTCCTCTAACGCCTATAAGCTACATGTGTACCAAATTTCACGTTCCTAGGCGGTATGGTGTTTGACATATGTAACAAAAAATATTTATTGTTTTAGGGGTTGTTTCAACCCTTAAAGGAAAAGTATTTTAAAATTCTTTCTTAGTTCGCCTCTAGCTCCTATGAGCAATATGCGTACCAAATTTCACGTTCCTAGGCGGTATTCAATTAATATTTATAGTTTTAGGGGTTGTTATTATGTTTTTACCCTTTAGCAGAACGTCACAAAATTTAAAACCGGTTTACTTTTTATATGTATCGTGTAAGAAATAAATGTACAAAATTTCAGCTTTCTAGCTTTAAGAAAAGTATAACAAACACTATTTATTGTTTAGGGGTTGTTTTAACCATTAAATGGAAAATATACAAAATCCTTTTTTTTTCGCTCTTCTAATGCCTATTAGCAACATGTGTACCAAATTTCACGTTCCTAGGCGGTATGGTGTTTGACATATGTAACAAACAATATTTATTGTTTTAGGGGTTGTTTTAACCCTTAAAAGATAAATATTTTAAAATCCCTTCTTAGTGCGCCTTTAGCACCTTTGAGCTATATATCTATAAATTTCACGTTCCTAGGCAGTATTTAAATAATTTTTATAATTTTAGGGGTTGTTACTACATTTTCTCTTAGCAGAACGTGACAAAATGTAAAACTGGTTTATTTTTGTATATGTATCTTGTAAGAAATAAATGTAAAAATTTTCAGCCTTCTAGCTTTAAGGAAATTATAACAAACAATATTTATTGTTTTAGGGGTTGTTTCAACCCTTAAAGGGAAAGTATTTTAAAATTATTTCTTAGTTCGCCTCTAGCTCCTTTAAGCAATATGCGTACCAAATTTCACGTTCCTAGGCGGTATTCAATTAATATTTATAGTTTTAGGTGTTGTTATTTCATTTTCACCCTTTAGCAGAACGTCACAAAATTTTAAACTGGTTTAATTTTTATATGTATCATGTAAGAAACAAATGTACAACATTTTAGTTTTCTAGCTTTAAAGACATTATAGCAAACAATACTTTTTAGGAGATGTTTCAACCCTTAAATTTCAAATACTAAAAAATTATTTCTTATTGCGCCTCTAGCTCCTTTGAGCAATATGCGTCCCAAATTTCACGTTCCTAGGAGGTAGGACTTTTGAGATGTATAACAAAAATGTTTAATGTTTTAGGGGTTGTTTCAACCCTTACAGGAAAATTCCTTAAAAATTCTTTCTCAGTTCACCTCTTGCTCCTGTGGCAAATACATGTACTAAATTTCACATTTATAGCAGGTAAGATTTTTGAGATATATAACAAACAATATTTATTGTTTTAGGGGTTGTTGGAACCCTTACAGGCCAAATATTTTAAAATCCGTTCTTATTGTGACTCTAGTGCCTATAAGCAATATGTATACCAAATTTCACGTTCCTAGGAGGTAAGGTTTTTGAGATACATAACAAATAATATTTATTGATTTAGGGGTTGTTACAACCCTTACAGGCAAAATATTTTAAAATCCGTTGTTATTGTGCCTCTAGTGCCTATAAGCAATATGTGTACCAAATTGCACGTTCCTAGGAGGTAAGGTTTTTGAGATATATTACAAACAATATTTATTGATTTAGGGGTTGTTTCAACCCTTAAAGGCCAAATATTTTAAAATCCTT
>JAGFPH010000974.1:108189-126070 GCA_018207615.1 Philaenus spumarius
GTTCCTGTGGATATGGAAATAACAATTAGAAATAAAATGTTAAATAGAGTTGAAAGTTGTAGATACTTGGGAGTAATAATTGACTATAATATGAAATGGAATAAGCATATTGAATGTATAATAAATAAAACCAAATATCTTACTTATGTTTTTTTATAAATTATCTAAGTTTGTGGAAGTCAATACTCTTATGGTGATGTACTATGCTCTTTTTCAGAGTGTTATAAGTTATGGGATAGTTGCTTGGGGTGGAGCATACTCTAATAATTTAAATATCTTGCAACAACTACAGAATAAAATTTTAAAAATAATAAAGAGGAATGTTTTTGAAATAAACAATTAATTGTCCTTTAAACTTGGAACAATTATTTTGTTTGGAATCAATGGTATATCACTATAATGAACTTAAATGTAAATATGAAATTTCAACAAGTAGAACTAGAAATAAAAGTATTGTCTTACCAAAAATTTGTAAAACAATTGGCAATAAGAATGGTTATATTGTTGCTGTTAAATAGATTACCTAAATTTGTAAAACAATTGGCAATAAGAATGGTTATATTGTTCAATAGATTACCTAATGAATATAAAACATTAGCAACGAATAGAAACAATAAACTTGTTAAGAATAAGTTAAAAAAATAGATACGAGAAAATGTATAATTTTAATATTAAATTTAATTATTATTATATTTATTAATTATTTAATTATTGTTATTGTTTGATTTTTATTGGAATCTGATTTAAGATTTCTATTTTTATTAGCAAACATATTTATATTGTTATCTCCTATATTTTGCATGCTTGATATATTTTATATTCTTAGTTTATAGCTTAATTAGCATGTAGGCCTAATATGCCAGTTTCCTACGCACAGGTATTTCCATACCTCTGTAGGAAGTACTACTGTATAATAAAATACATATTATGTAATATTTTTACTGGTTCAAATAAATAAAATAAAAAAATAAAATAAACAGACATTAGTCCAATAATAATCATATTTTGTTTAAATATGACAAAATAAGAAAATTAACAAAATTAAATTTTATAGTAACAAACAACAATTTCAGTTTTACTGGAAGAGTCAAATAGTAAATTACCAAAACTCTGAGTTCTATTAGTTCAGAATATGTTATAGAATATGAATAGTCATCTTTAAACAATTTGTTTTTTCTTGCTTTTACATCAGAAAATTGTCTAGTAAAAATTTATTTTCATAGCCAAGTTGTTTTCAACGGATAACATTGCTAATCCATTTAGTCTGTGTTGGCTCATTGTTGAGCGCAAATAGTTTTTGATAATTCTGAGTTTTGAAAATCGTCTTTCCAAGTTGAAACCGAAATGCACACAGTCAAAAACAACGTTAATGCTAAATATAAGTTTGTAATAGATTTTTGAAAGTCCATACGAACAATAAACTGCATCACCTGAAGAGCTGACCACTTTTGAGGTTCCCCTGTATCAATAACTACAGCTATCTCGGTAACTACTACACTGCCACCGTGCCACCACCAGAATAATAATGTAAATGACCTATATAAAATTACCATGTCTGACAGGAGATAGTTTCGATCGCATTGCGTGTAGGCAGCCAACTCATTACGTACGCACAGGCATAGGCCCATGTAGTGGTTATTCTTTTGTATTAGACTGTAAGAGAATGTCTAAGAAAAAAAACCTAAGAATAAATAATTTTCATTTCATTTCAATATTTGTCGCTTGAATATGATGTCTTATACCTTTTTATTTTTGCCAAAATCTCGTGCTTAGAAAATTTGTCATAACATTCAGTGAGATTAGATATAAGTCTTAACCAGCGAGCACATAATAGAATTAATGGTCTTAACTCACTAGTTTTTATGAACAACTATTTTTTCTCTACTAGGCATTTTGTTACTTTTGCTGTGCTTGGAATTTTTTAATTTATTTTAAGCTTGGCCATTGCTTAAAGTGTGTGTTTAAAAAATCTTATTTTATTTATGGAAATTTGTAAATATTTTTTTCTTGAAGAGGCCTCCTTAGTAAGTGGGGCCTGGGGCGGGCCCCCCCCCCCCCCCTTGGGAACGTCACTGAATACACGTACTTTGTCTTAGCTGGATTTACTCTTAACTTATTCTCTTCAAAGAATGAACTGAACAGGGCATACTCAAATATAATAGATTAAAATCTAAGTATTATCTCGATTATCTGAGGTATAGGTAGTAGCATTTAGGATGGCGCGTGGTTTGTGCAGAAGCAGTAATGCCCTTCTCCCTCCAACACCAGTCTTTGTCGTTTTGTAAGAAAAATACAGTCTGTGTCAAATCCATCGATTAGAGGGCCGCCGAGCAATTTTTAGCATTGGACACGCTTTCAATTACAAGCTTCTGCACAGTACTAGGATTATTTAAATAGGACAAATTTTACATATTTGTAATCTGCGTAATATGTTGCAACTAACAGTATAAATATCTTCCAGTTTAGTAAATGTTCGGAATTTATACAATAACAAATACTTCGATTTTTTAAATCGGGACATGAAAAAGTAGTAAAGCGTAAACTTTATGTATTTTTAGGGTAGAAAGAAACTTCCAGCAGCAAAGTTGTAGAAAATTAGTTGATCTACAGTACATATTTTAATTCAAACATTTTTCAGTCAGATGTTTGGTTTGTCCACAAATTGCTTGCAAATAAGCGCAACCAATATTATCAGGTAATATCCTAATGTAAACATATTGTTTTTTCTTTTTCTTATATCTATACATAGTTAATGTATAATAATTAACTGAATTGAAGAGCGGGACAGTTAATAATTTAATGTAATGTAAATATATTGGTTTTTTTTTATATCTATACTAAATTCATAAGAAACTACTTGAAGAGTTGGACAGTAAATTATTTAATGTAATGTAAATATATACTATTTTTCTATTTACTTAGGTTATAGCTATAGTAAATTTATAATAAACTACTTTATAAGTTATAAAATAGCCTTTAATTTAAATCGTATTTTAAGCGTGTTTAGTACATGTTTTAGTTAAAATGTCTCGATATCATAAAGTAAATAAGCCAACATAACTAGGGTTGACTGTACAATGCCCCGCCTAAACTTAGGAGGGGAAGTGTGGTGGGATAGGTACTCTGTCTCCAGGGCTCTATAACAAGGGCTATAACATTTTGATCATTTACGGTGACCCAGTATCGATCGCCTATGACATCACCATGCTGATACACGCTAGCTGGTAATATTTCAGTAATGTGCGCGCAGTCGTTAACTCGCTGTTGTAACTCGATGGAAAGGCTTCAGTTAAATCAAATTTAGATATTCTTAATCTACATAAAGTACGGATTCTAACAGTATGAAAAACTTTTACTTTAACAGGTATTTCGAATTTTAATAATTGAAAATATTTGGGAATTATCACAGACTGACATGGAAAAGTTACTAAGCTAGGAAATTTTTTATTTTTGGGTTATAAACAAACTTCCAGCGGGAAAGTTGTAGCCAATAATGAATTGATCTAAACTATCCAATTCACCGATTTGTGATAAAATGATTACATCATTATGAAATTGTTTTTTAAATGAGCGCGAGGAGGTGCGGCGCTGCCACTCAAGAAGTACAGTTGTTTGATACGGGAATAACGTTTATGTTGATATTGTTATTTTAAGGTAATATAGTAAATCACTTGTCCCCAGGTAATTATGCCAGCTAGAAAAAAAGTAAGAATTTTATTTTAACATAAACTAATTATAATTTATAATTAATATTTGATATTATTGAAGTGGACACAGAAAGTTAAGTTGGAGGTTAACGTTTAAAAAATAATATAATAATAAAGATAAAACAACTCGCTTTCGCTTTGCACCCATAATGACACTCTCATTCACAAAGTTAAACACCGACATCGACTAAAAACAAAAGAACAAAATACAGTAGCAGGGGGAAGAAACAACTCGTGGGAATGTATGTTGTCCTAAATATGATGAGGAGAGGAGTGTAAACAGGTTCAAGACTGCTTCTACTACTTGTCCACTAAAAGTCACCCATACCATTGCGTTGGGTAAGTAGCAGAAATGTTTACTGGATGTAGAAGGCAAATGACAATTTTGTTTTCTTTCTGTTCAATCTAACACAAAAGTTTTGATTATAAATTCTCTTATTTAGAAATCCTCTCAAGCTATGAATTTTTATCTAAATCAATTCAGTTAACTTACATTTATTTTTAAGTTAACTGAATTGATTTTGACAATTTAAAAAAAAAAATTGTCAGGTTCTACTGCATTTGACATTAAAATTGTCAAAGTGTGACATCGGTTGAACAAAATCTGTTGCGCTTGTAAAAAAATATGTTTTTTACGTAACCATTTGCATTGTTTCAGTGATGGAAAGCGAATCTGATGGAGCACTAATTAAACAGCTGATAGTGATTGTAAAATGTTTTGTGTTTGTATTAAGTGCTGTGCTCAACAAAGTTGACGATGTAAAGGGAAACAGAGTTACACCAGTGGACTCTGGACACTCAATAAGGTATTTATAGTAGACCTATACTTTATTATCTTATTCCATTGCATTCTAAATTGCAATCCAAAATAATTATTTATGGCTGAATTTGAGGAAAAAACTAAATTAGAGAAAGAAAGCATACAAAAACTATTAAAAATGTTAGTAATTGAACTACATTAATAAATTTATAGTTTCGTTTTAAACTTAATTTATTTTAAAACAGGATGGAAGGAACAGGATTTTTAGTCTTTCTATTGAAGGAGATAAAAAGTGTTTATTTGACTGTTTGCAATTACAATGGTTTCATCTAGTTAGGCACAGAGAAATGTTTACCAAATGTATTCACTTTGAAGAGTAAATAAACCCTTTACCTTTAAGATTAAAGATCTGTATGATGACCTGGGTCAGCCCCTACTGCAAAAAGGAGTGTTTTCCTAGCGATGATTTATAAACCGCAGCGGGAAACGGAAGACACCCGGCGGAGTCCACCGCATACTGCTATCAAGGGGTGCCAGTGGAGTGTTTTCCTACGAAGCAGAATCCGCCGTCCACCATCGTCGTCGTCATGGCGGAAGTGGCCGACTCGATCCGGAGCAGTCTAGGACGTCGTCAGCTGGCGTTTTAGTCTTGTTGTAAGCTCTGCACTAGTTAGTTCATTGTCATTAGTGTCAAGTATGACAAGATTTACCCCAGCTGAAGATGAGCAGCTTATCGAGTTGGTAGCAGGCCATCGTATATTGTGGGATATGCAAGAATTGGAGTTTAAAAATACGCTCAAGAAAGACCTAATTTGGAATGAGATTGCAGGAATGACAAATAAAACAGGTACGTTTTTTATAAATCTTAACTTTTTGGGCTTTAATGATGGATTCTGAAGGTGGACAATTTTATAAATAGTTGTCCGGCTAATGCATCTGTATGTGAAGGTTATTTAAATATAAGGTTTATATATTGGCAGCTGTAAACTTAGTATACAACTTGGTTTAAACCAGGTATACAAGTATTCTATTGCGTACATGTATACAACATATTATATTTTTGTATACTACATGTATACATGTAGTTACTGTTGCATACAGATATTACCGATGTTTTTAGTTACTTCCTCCATTTCCTGTCTGCATAGTTAAAACTCAATTGTATATAATTTAAAGGTTTATTTACAATGGATGGTAATAGATTGTCAAACTAGGAAATGGGAAAATTATAATGTCTGAAATATATTTTCAAATACTTTTATTAAATTCAAAAATGTATTTTACAACATGACAAGAAAACAAAAATAAAACACCCTTGGTTTATATGTTTTGGAATGTATTGTTAAACGTTATTATTGTTGTTAATTTGGAAAGAACCTTTAATTTCTGATTATATTTTTGTTTAAATACTGTCAGTATAACACAATAACATACAGATATGCACGCCATTTTTCCCTTCTGTGCAACTCCATTATAAAGTTTGACTGTGATTCTTCTTTGCACTTTTTCCCTTGAAATATTCAGTAAACCTGTGCCTAACTTTGAACCTTTCTGCCTTTGCATAACCACCAACTTCTGCGAGCGGAATCATGTTATCCACTGGGAGCTCAGGAACAGTGTCTTGCATGTCACCGTTACGATTTCTCGTTTGATATTCGTCCCTCAACATGTTTTGGAGACAACAACATACCATAATAATTAGGTCAGTTGTTTCGGGCTTGACGGCAATTGGCGAAAACAAAATTCTAAACGTAGCGCACGTAATAAAAAAGGCCTTCTCAGTAACTCTTCTTGCTTTGCACAAGTGATAATTGAAATTTCTCTTGTCCGGATCTTCCAAAGCTTGTTTTTGCAGTAAGCCTTCATTAAGTGCTTGTCAAGACGGAAGGCGTCGTCACCCACTATTACATAAGGTAAAATGATGTTCGAGTTTGGTAAATACTGAGGTTGAGGGAAAACCACAGTACCATCTCATACGAGCCGTCCCATTTCAGATTTGTTAAATATTCCGGCATCGCCTTCCTTCCCATAGGATCGAACATCTACTAGAAGAAATTTACATTCAGCATCTACCATGGCGAACAGAACAATGGAAAAGAATTTTTTGTAGTTATAAAATAAACTACCACTTAAGTCTGGTGCAACAATCCTGACATGTTTTCCATCAAGCGCTCCAACAAGATTTGGGAAATTCCACCGTTTGTAA
The DNA here is from genome assembly GCA_018207615.1 of Philaenus spumarius. NCBI lineage: Eukaryota > Metazoa > Arthropoda > Insecta > Hemiptera > Aphrophoridae > Philaenus > Philaenus spumarius. Next base: position 114,863 of record JAGFPH010000974.1, read on the forward strand.
AAATCTTCAGCCTTTTGTTGCCAGTCAATTTCCTCTGGTGCTTTCAAGTACAATGGTTGAAGTTTCTCTTTCAGGGATTTTAATACTTTTGGAAGAAATTCACTAATGTAAGAAGGGGATATGCGATATGAAAATGTCAATGAGCGAATCGATTCTCCAGTTGCCAGAAACCTGAAAAGAAAAAAATATGTTTTAAACACTTCAATCGCCTAGTTTATTTATTTCGATTTCAGCGTGATTTGGAGAATTAAATTAAATTTTCGCGAATTTCCCCTATAGGGAAGAAGCTATTACCGTAGCTTATTTATGACAATAAACTGATGAACCTTGGTATATGGCCTCATCTGGTTGTGGTTTATTGTTGTTACTTGGGGTACTTGGCCCCCATCCATATTATTCTTATGGAGAATAATTCAAATGTTATATATGGCTTATTTATGAACGTTTATGGATGAAACTTGGTATGAGACTTCACTTAGATGGGTTCTATTGATATTTAAATAAAACCCCATTATTTTGTGTTGCAGCAAACCTGCATACTCATTCCCAATGTTATTCTTGTGGAGAATAATTCATATTTTAAATATCGCTTATTTGAGAATATATTTCTAAGGGATCCTGGTAAGTGGCTTAATGTGTTATTAATAAGACATATATTCATTGGAAATTCCCTGATTTGGCAGGTTTGATGCAACGGGTATTTGTATTTAAAAAAGTACCGTATAGTAATAAATACATTTACTTTCAGGTAAACAACGCAAACAATGGTGGAAACACATCAGAGACCATTATTATAGGAGGGTAAAAAAACAAGACAGTGCTGGTACTGGCTCGGCTGCAACAAAAAAAAAGAGCCAGTTACTGGAATAGATTACGGTTCTTAGATACTACACTAGATGAACGGGACACAATGACAAATGCGCAAGAAGAGGCAGGCACTGAAAATAGTATACAGGAAGAGCTTGTACAGATTGAAGAAGAACATATAGACGACATTTCTGAAGAGATCATTGATAGTCCATTTGTCGGGGAAAACCTATCAAATAAACTCAAAAGAAATCATGATGACGCTGCAAGTATTTCTAATTCGAAAAGTCCGTCCAAGCGTTACAGGAAAGATAAACAAGCTATGGAGATATTGCAGAGTCGGGCTGGTGAAAGAGTGGAATACAAAAGATATATGGAAAAGTTATGCGAACCCGAAAGTGAGGATGACATAGATCTTTTTTTTAAAGCGACGGCTGCAAGTGTTAAAAAGTTTGATCCGTCTATGAGAGCTGAAGTAAAATTGAAAGTTTGTAATCTTATTACAGACTGTGAAATGAGAAGTTTGAAGAGCAAACAACCCAGATTCAATTATTCACAGTTTGATAACGGAAGCAGACCAGCAAGTTCCGCGTATTCAGACTTGTCTCACGGGCCCAATAGTGATGTCGAAACTTTGGATTCCTATGGACCTTATTCACCATGCAACACTTCTCACGTCAGTTCGAGACCCTCCAGCTTACCAGCATCCACAACTTCTCATGCCAGGGGAACTACACCATCCACATCAACAATATCGTACACGCCTGGGGACACAGACCTTCTGATTCCTCAAACAACTCTAGGTTCAACTCTCAATGAACTTGAAGAATTTAATAGTGAAGATTCAGTTTTGTTTCGTTTGTAATATTACATGACAACAAAAATCCCTTGTTAACTTTGGCCTTGTAACCAATACAATAATAACACAATTAAACACATGTTCGTGTAATGTATGATTCTACTGCTTGAATTTTCCCCTGTTCCTACTAATTAATACCAGGAAAAATTACAAATTTTAACTTATTGATTTATGTTTATTCTATTTTGGTTTTAAAATTTGTTTACAAAGGGTCTTTCCATCAACCACGAAGGGTTATTGAAGTTAATTTAATACAAAAGTAAGTCACGTACCTTAAAGTGAGTGCAAGTTTTTCATCAGGTGTAATAGGGGTTTTCACACTATTGCACGAATCTGTTTTCAAATCATTTTTTATGAGATCCAACAAAAAATAGAACTGGGCACGTGTAAATCTAAAATATGACTTAAACTTCAATTCGTCATCCAGAAGGTGTCTCTGGATTAGAATCTGAAACACTCCTTCACTGTTCCTGTTAGAATACACTGCACTGACTTTATGTCTTACTTTCAAGTATTGGTTCTCAATGTACTCAATTTCGTCATCAATTTCACTTAATTGACACAACAACATTAACATACACAGTTTTCTCTTTCTAGACACGTTCATTATTGTTTCAAGCTAGAACTGACTTTCCGTTCTGCCGTGGAGGAAAACACCCCACACAGCGGAATCCGTCGTACGACCGACGTCAGCGTCTTCCGTTTCCCGCTGCGTTTTATAAATCGTCACTAGGAAAACACGTCTTAATGTAATTTATCTCTTGTCTAAAGCAACTAAATAATACAGTTACATAACTGTCCTCTTATCCTTTAATTTACCTTATCATTTTTAATTTCAAATTGATGTGCACGCATGCAAGCAACCAAAAATGGGTGCGTGATGTATTTATATTTGCCTGAACTTAGAGTTTAAACAAGTAATACAATTAATTTATTATTCTTGTAGTAAATATGTTTAACAACAAAATACACAACCCACGAATGCATTCATAGAAAATTAATGTCTTTTATTTTTTACGTAGCCTATTTGTACACAAAGATTTTAACTTTAGTATTAAATATATGTGTTATGATGTATAAGTATATCTATGACCATGCTATGTCAGCAAAACCACTTAGTAACGTAAGTAAATACAGAAGTTGACTTGTGAGAAAATATATTGATAAATAAAACTTGATCACAGAATCTCAAAACTAATACGTTTATTAACTCAAACGCGTTTCAACAACAAAGTCGCCATCTTCAGTGATGCACGAGCTACAATAATCAAACTATAACTAACCTAACAGTGTTTCATAGCTTGTATTTATACAAAACTTAAGATATCACTACATTAGTTGACAAATGCCTAGCGTTGTTAAAACTAGCCTAAAAATTTACTATATAACTAAACAAATTAATAGTAATTCCAAGCAATACATTATTTTTGTTTACATTAATAGAATTTTGAATGGGTCCTAATTAATTATGGTATTTACATTTATGTTTCTAAATTTGTTCAAATAAAATGTTTCCCAAGCTACTATATTGTTAAGTTTATTTACATTTTTCAGTAATACAGAGTTTCCTATTTTAAAACGATGGTCAACATAGAAACAATGCTTAACCAACAGGAAAATTCTGAACTCTACAAGAAAAATCATACATACACTTAGTAACAATCTGAAAATAAATTAAATCAATATTTTAACCCTTTTAATGGGCACCTCTGATAAATCGGATGTTGGTAGATTAGGCGAAAAACTTAAAAAAAAATTGTGTTTCATGTGTGTTAACATGCAATTCTTGTTTAAAACAACAGTCTTACAGTGAACCAAACTAGTTAGTTACAGTGACATTAAATTGAAAATGTATTGAAAATTATTCGTAAATGTTGTCTTTTGTGCACAACAGGAATATTACTATTTTTTAGGAAATTCTATATACAAAATTTATGTGTTGATAGAATGGTCTAATTTTTTTGTAATTTTATGAATGTGTCTGTTTAACAAATTAAAAATATTTCCCAAGCATAAGATATGTTTTTTCATCCCACTTCAACAGATCAAAGTAAAAAACAAATAAATCAAAATATTTTTTCCAGATTTTACACGATTTAAAATTTAAGAATGACTTGAAAGAGTTCAAGTGCTTACAAGTTACGTTCTAGCTACTAGTGGGTTTATGCATCATTAAATTTACTCACATAATATTGCACATCCTTTACAGCTTTAACTTAAGGGTCTGCTGTAGGGGCGGCCATCTTGGATTTTTCCCATAAGAGCAATGTTAAATTTCAAACCATTTATTTCGTTTACTTTTTATCATACAATTGTTTGCAAGGTCTCATTTTAAACACAGTCACAATACGCATCCGTCTTGCAATTTACATTTTTTAAATGCTTTTGATTTGTTATGTAATTGACATTTTGTAAGTACAAAGTTTGAATTTTTTTCCTAACACAATAAAAAATTAATAATGAAAAATAATTTGCAAGCCGGATCCGAAATTTTATAAAGAATATTCAGTTTTTTTTTTACAACACTCAATTACAAAAGATAGACTTAAAATGGTTTGAAATGAGGCAATGTCAAAGCGTTCAGCTGCAAGAAATTGCACTGTTTAGATAGGGATACAGTGAGAAGCGGTTGCGTTTCCGGTTGTTTTCTCGTTTACTGGAGCAGACCCTTAATATCAAAAGCTAAGGCCAGATGAAAAAAATCTGTTTTTTTTATTTAATAGACCGTCTGGCTAAATTTGTTTAAATGTATAATTTTAAATAATTTACCATTACTTGTCAACTATGATTTGGACTCATTATTAACCAATTGTAATCAAATCAGTGCCTCCATGATCACTGGTATTACACTCGTAGTGCTTTAGCGTCACCTACGTTAATAAAATAAATACCATACATTCAGCTGTTTAATTTTATTACAATTTCATCATCAATCGACTTATCATTGTAACTGTTAATTAACCGTATCAAAACACTATTTGTTTTATTTTTTAAATCTTGTTCAATAATCACCCTTGTTCTTGGTCTATCGTTGATATTATTCGCACCTCCTGACTGTGTGTTTGTTTGTTTATCGTTGGATGGAGTAGTGGTTTTGTACAGCTTTCCTACATTATGTGGTCTTGACACCTCTCCAATTGTAGTTGTGTATTCTTGATGTTTAACCGTTGTTGAACCAAGTGGATTGATGTAAACTGGCTGTAACGTGGAATCTATTTCCATTGTAAAGTATTCACGAGAATCACCTCTACCGTGCACGACACCTGTGTAAAACGCACCCACAAAAGTAAAACAAGTAATAAAAAAAGAGATGATTTTCATTTTCCTCATCACACTTTTCCACAATGCGCACAAAGAGGATTTCATTTCCATATGAAATGAATTAAATGAAATATTGATAATTAAAGTGACAGTATATTTATTGGCTGAAGTAATCAAGTACGCCTGAACAGATAAAGTATCTTGTGAAAGTCAACATTGAACATTACTTGGAAACACAATTAAGTTTCAACACAGATGCTATTTGACAAACACATGGCATTTTTTGCACGCATGTATTATAGAGGCTAACCTAATCTGTAAAATTTATTTGAAATGGAATATGTTGCAACACATTACACAAGTAGGTAAATAATTTCTTAGAAAATTGTAAAGCTCTCCGAGTCAAACATTGCCTATTGTTTGTTTATACAGGACGCAGAAAACCAATTTAGCGGTTCAGTTAAGAACGCACATGTGAGCTTGACACTGAACACTATGAGAAGCAGCTGACACAGTGCTGCTTTTCAATACACAGTGCATTGGGCGTTGCACGCCAACCCTTGTATTGGGAGATTTTCAATGCACAGAGCATTGCATGCTTCGCACGCCAATTTTAAGCCTATTTGCATCTGCTTTACAATATTAGTGATTATTCCTTTCTATGTAGAAAGGTTCAAAAATAAAAAATATAGTAATTTCTACTCATTTAGGCTATACATACAAAAAATAAAAAGTCAGCCCCTACCATAATAAATACGAAATTTGCGTGGCAGTGGTTAAAGAAGGGATCAATGAAGCAGACTGGTAAACTGGAGCACGTGTTCTCCGCCTGTTTTGCTGGCGATCCTATTTTAGTAACCAAAACCAACTTTGTTTGAACTGGAGCGTATTGTGGCTTTGCCATGTGCACTTATTTTGAAAGTATCTGATCTTTGATCGCAACGCAAAAACCTTTTCGACAACGGTTCAACATCCTCCACAACAACGCCATTCCTAACGTGAATACAATTCAGTCGTGGGTTAAATAATTGGAGGAAATAAGGGGCATATCACACTATTAAATAAACCTCCCATTTCTTTAATCAAAGACCTTTCGTGAAATAAATTTCACTATTCGTTTTCAAAATAATTCGCTCAACAAAGTTTGACAACACTGATTTAAATAAAAACCCCGAACCACTAAACAAGGAACAAAAACAATAACTAAACAACTAAATTGTAAGTTATGTTTAATACGTTCGCAACATTGTTTGACTTTAGTAGTGTTAAAACCCTCTGAGGATAATGACCATGTCATCGAAATGTACATAAGGGTAACGTATTAAACATAACTTATAATTTAGTTGTTTAGTTACGGTATTGTTTTTGTTTCTTGTTTTGTGGACCGGGGTTTTTATTTAAATCAGTGTGATTTTGTCGCCACAGTGCTCTTTTATTTGTTTAAGTTTGACAAATCTTTGAGACTTAAAAAAAAGAATAAATTACTAATAGATTAATATAGTATGCATTTGTAGGTAAGTTCAAAATATAAGCCTTTTCATATATTCCTTTCCTTTTATATTATAATACAAATGCAAAATTGACATGGTGTTTTGAAGCTGCAAAACCCAAGATTTTAAAATATAAAAAAGAAGAGTATTTGTGGGACTTTCACACAATGCCTACAAAAACCGTGTTGCAAGAAATACATCATAAATGACAGCGAGCATTGAGGTATTCATGTTATAAACTGCAGACTAGGGTAACTTTCCCCTGTGTCCAAAAACCGAAGGTGGCAGTCAGTCGTTCTTCTACACTTATTGATTTTCTAAGAACTGTATCTCTTCTTTGAATAAAAGCAACAACTTTTGCACATAAAAAGATAAAACAGTCTACATTAATTAATTCTTAAAAATATTTCGTATGAATCATGATCTTCCAACTGTAATTATTTAATAATACAGTGGATCCCTCAATAAATCGAATCCCACGGGTAAATTTCGAACTATCGAGTATTTCGAATAATAAAGGATCAATTTATCAAGGTTCATCCTTCGCAATTTTCGATTTATAGAGGTTCAATTCAGTGCAAGCAATAAATATCAGGAGAATTGATTGCCTTCTAAAATACGGTGTTTTGTACATTGTGCATTAATATTGATTTCAGTACTATATTGTAATGGTTAATAATGCAATTATAAAATGTAAAATATACTTTAAAATGGAAGAAGTAGTTAGTTTTAATTTCAAACTGCTTCTTTATTGAACCTACTCTACTGCTGGCCCAAGACTGAGATGGATCGCAACAGGAGCGGAAGTTGGACAGAATAAAGGATTGGTATTTCCTGTTGGAATACGATGCAGTGAAAATACAGTAGTATCAATGTTTTAAATCATAACAAATTTCATACAACTTTGATTAATAGAGGGTTCCTTGCCCTTACTCCGACTTGTAGAGGTGCGGCGGGTGCACATTTTCAATTTATAGAGGTTTTTGAGCTAAAACTTATAGAGGTACTTTAACACTTATAGAGGTAATTTATAGAGGTACTTTAACGACGGAAAATAACAAAAAACTTCGATTAATCAAGATGTTTCTCGTGAACTATTTGATTTGTAGAGGTAAAATTAACATTGCAAAAGATAGGGAAGTTCAAGGGGAAAAAAATCGATTTATCAAGGATTTCGAATTATTGAGGTTCGATTTATTGAGGTTCCACTGTAGTTGCATTTACTTCTAGTATTTTTCTCCATTTTATTCAAGGTCGGACCCAGAATATTTTTGTCTTTGTTCTTCTTTTTGTTTAGTAGCACCATGGTTAGATAAGCTCTTGATGCAGCAGCAAATCAAGTCAACATCACTCAATCCATTATAGCAACTGAATTGCACGATAAACAAAAACAGAACTCCAAAATATATCTAGTTAATAACCCATCTAATCAAAGAAATTTTGACATGTGTAATACGTTTTGATACAACTTTGTCAAATATTTGATAAAAATTTTACCTTATATATGACACAATGATTGATTGAATAAAACCCCGAACCACAAATAGAAGGAACAAAAAACAATAACAGACCTATTTAACGAAAACTTATTTTTATTGTCCTACCCTAATGCACTTTTCAATGACATAGTCATCATCCTCAGAGGGCTTTAACACTACTGAACTAAACTAGTCTAGGGTATAATCCGTCCTCCCCACTCCTCTCCGTTCCCGCCCAATCACAACGTGTCTAGGTGGGGAGTAGGAGGTGCGGCGTAAACCGTACAAGGCTTAATAAATATAAATTAAAATAATAAAAAATATAAATCCTTTTAACAATTAATAAAATAAACTTAAATATAATAAAAAATACAATAAAAATAAAAATAAATACATATAATAAATAAACTAAACAGGCTTACACAATAAATTGAGTACAAATTAGTAATGTAGTAAAATAAAACACGAAACATAATCCATAAAAATAAATGTAACTAATAATATTGAACAACTGGAAGTAAACATAAGATTTGAAGGAATAAGATTTTTTAAACAGTTTTAACATACACATACAACATAACTAAATTTTAACATAACTTTTCATTAAATTCTTCTGTTTTTGTTTTTTGTTCCTTCTGTTTGTTGTTCGCACTTTCATTTAATCATTGTGAATTTGTCAATTAACAGTGCTCTTCAACCTTTGTAATTAATATATGACAAACAACTTTGACAGCGTGATATGCCCCAAAGAAAGGTAAACATGGCCGAAGTTGGTTCATCAGAACATTAAAAAAATGTACAGCTGGTGAAAGTAGTGAAAGACGTTCTGCTCGAAGGCTTGCTGTTGTCTTGAGGGACGTCAGAACGCAGTTTCGAGAAGATTCCGAGTTTCGATTTGAATTTCCATCTCTTCAAAATATTTTATCTCAAGAACGAGCCCAGCAGATCCCAAAATCTGTCTCATCGAATGCTTGCACAGATGACTCCTTACGCAAATTTCTTCAGAAGCACATTTTCACCTCAGTAAAGGTGGGAAGTAAAATTCGGGTTGAAAATACCCTCAATATTATTTTCAAATGTCCTCTACATTCCCCTAATTAATGTTGTCGTGTATTGTATCACAACTTGGCGTGTATGCCAGTACTTCTTTGAAGAGGAAGGTGTAACATTCCAAACGTTATGTTTCAATGTTGCAAAATTTTCTGCAGCTTAGAATTGAATTGATTCTTGGAAAGAAGGGTTACAGGGATTGTGGTTTACAACAGAATTGGGCTACAGTCACTCAATGTTTTGAGACATTTTTCACCGACGCCTGGTATCTCTGAGAGGTGGCCGGTGCGTTGGTGATTGCTTTCTTGGTTATCTGAAGGATAAGGTGACTGAACATCTCCCTATATCCTACCAGAGCTAAGGGAGCGGTTTATTGAAATAGTAACACTATTCCCCGGGATATTTGTGAACAAGTTGTAAAAACATTTTGAAATCATCCCCAACTGTGTTGCTGCTTAATGCCGCCATCTTGAGGACATTATTTTTAAAACATGTTGATTGTTAAATGGTATATAACGCAAAGTTAAAAAATTAAAACATTTTTCTCTTTATAATGCACCCATTGCGTTTGTACAACTCCTCTTTTATAAAACTGATTAATCGGTTTTGTCGCACTGGCAAAGCGGGTTTTGTTGTAAAACCCTTCCATTAATTTGAAGGGTTAATGCATTCATTTCCTTTTACAAATATATACAATAAAAAAGTAATTAAAGCTAAAAGGAATACATTTATCGTACAATAGTTGCAGTTGCTACTGTGTTGTCTACAAAGTGCTTTTCAAACGCCTTAAAGCCTTGGCTACGATACAAGCGGTGAGCGGTGGGCGGCAGGCAGCAGTAGCAGGTGCAAGCGGCGCATGAAAATGATCTAACTGATGAAATTTCCTTGTTAAACAAGGTTGGCTGGCTACGATGCAAGCGGCGGATGTGCATTGGCATAACGCTCGCCGCTCAGGATCAAACCAGTTAGATAATTTTTCGACTGCCGCCCGACGCTCGTGGGTTTCTTTACTTTCAACAAACATATTACATTGGTTAAAAAGACAAAATTAAGTATTTTTGATACGTATACGTTCATGGCATACTAACGACCACTTATATACAAAATTTCAAGAAAATCCGATGGTAAACATAAAAGATGCTAATTTTTGTGAGTATACTTTCGGAATTTTGTATTCGGTTCAAGGGTTTATTTATTCTTTAAACACCTTGAATTATGGATTAAACAACACCAATGGATTAAAACTTTCTGTTATGATACTTAACATTGTTATTTTCACAGGGAGGATATATTTTAAAATTACACCTGAATTTATGTTAAAATCAAAATTTCAAGAAAATCCGACTGTAAACAAAAAAGATTCTAAATTGTGCGGTTATAATTTTGGAATTTGGCATTCTGTTCAAGAGTTTATTTATTTTTTAAACCTCATAAAGGATTTTAACTTTCTGTTGTGGGACTGTTTAACATTGTTATTTTCACAGGAAGTATATATTTTTAAAATACTCTCTACCAGGGTTACACCTGAATTTCTGGATAAAAGTAAATATCATTTAAGTCTACGGTTAAAGATATAGTAGTCCTATATTGTGATTTTCCTATAAATACTGGTCTCTCACTAAGTATTTCCATCAGCACTAGTTCCTCGTGTGACGTCATCTCATTGACTGAGGGAATGTTGCCGCTTGTATCGTAGCCACGTCCGCCGCTCAGGCAATTTGCTAGTAACACTCTCCGCTCACCGCTTGTATTGTAGCCGAGGCCTAACTGTAAAGCTCCCATTGCACTATGAGAGGTATATGTCAAAGATCTTTCATAAAAGATACTCAAACTTTTTTCACAACTTATATAAAAGAAATGTGTCCATATAAATTTTTTGCAAATGGTGTCTGATTACACTAATATATGAAACAATTTTGATACTGTGATTCCCACTTCAGGAAAGGTGAGTTGTATTTTTAAATACATCAGAAATAAATTTAATAGAAATTAATCCAATCCGTCTGCTACCAAGATAACAGCATACCAATAAGTCTTCCCTTGGCGTAGCTAGGTTCTCAGAAGCCCCGGTGAAGTATCCAAAATTGTGATTGCCAAACGTGAATTCAGGAGTCTTAAATGTAGTCTATGTACACATTACATTATGAATTTGATTTAACCATGAATAAACAATAATTCCCAGGTAATACAAATTTGAATAGCAACGGCATGAAATAAAAAATAAAATGATAATTGTTTAATTTAACTTTTTATTTGTCTAAAA
>JAGFPH010000974.1:126080-145134 GCA_018207615.1 Philaenus spumarius
AATAAAGGTTCTGTTTCATTCATGTTCGATGTTGAATTTTTCAATTTCGTAATGTTCACAATTGACAAGTTCCCGTATATTGTATTCAGTCCACTGTTAGGTTTATATTTTGAACAAAAAACTGCACAGCCTAGGATAGTAATAACTAATAACATAATAATTCTTTTATTCATGGTTATTTTCAGGCAGTGATAATGTTGCTTGTAGCACCAAGTAAATAAAGAACAATAATGCTGGTATTAAAATTACAATTAGTGATCCATGGTTTTAAACAATTTTGTAGATAAAAAAAGATTGACAGATACATTGTTGTTCATGTCAAACCATATCTGTCAGAATAAATCTGGGAACCAGATGTTTTGATAAATAAATAGTAAACATATTATTTTTGTATGCCTTGTATACTTTATCTTTTAAGTTGTGTTTCAAATAAACTAACATTCATGCATTGAAAACCTTCCTTCTTTTATTAAATTTTCTAGGGTTCAATTAACTATTAGTGAAATTATCAGTGTCAATTAATTATCTTGACACATTTGTTGAGGTCTGTACCTTTCAACACCTTACAGTTTGTTTGATTGTATGTTAAAAGTCGTTAAAACTCTCCAAAACGGATAAAGTTATCGCAATGAAATTCCACATAATTTTATAAAGCATACGAACTCGCTCATGGTCCAATATTCAGTACTCAAAATATTTTTTACTATGCATTTTGGGGCCATTGTTTGGAAGTACGCTGTTCCGGTACTGCTTTTAATTCATATTTTTTTTAATGTTTTGTTTTAACGTTGCACTGGACTATTTACGTCCGCCAATCTCCAATCGCAAAACCTCAAGATATCCCCACACTACTGTGCGTTACGACTATTCGAACCAACTACATTAAGGGTCTGCTGTAGTGGCGGCCATCTTGGATTTTTATCCCATAAGAGCAATGTTAAATTTCAAACCATTTATTTCGTTTACTTTTTATCATAAAATTGTTTGCAAGGTCTCGTTTTAAGCACAGTCACAATACGCATCCGTCTTGCAATTTACATTTTTTAAAAATTTGTTATGTAATTGACATTTTGTGAGTACAAAGTTTGAATTTTTTTCCTAACACAATAAAAAAATAATAACGAAAAATAATTTGCAAGCCGTATCCGAAATTTTATAAAGAATATTCAGTTTTTTTTTTCAACACTCAATTACAAAAGATAGACTTATAAAATGGTTTGAAATGAGGCAATGTCAGTGCAAGAAATTGCACTGTTTAGATAGGGATACAGTGAGAGGTGCTAGCGTTTCCTGTTGATTTCTCGTTTACTGGAGCAGACTCTTAAAGTCTCCCACATTGTCCCTCAGCTCGGAATGGAAATGAGACAACTTGGGAGCACCAGACACCCTTTTATCAGCCTCGCGGCACGCCTTTGATGTTCAGCATGCGCTGCGAACAACTACAAATAAGAGATTGATGGTTAAGAGTCGAGGCAGCCAAAAAGTCTACAAACCAGCGATGCTTAAACTTTTATACTAACTTTTTCAACATGAAAAAGTTTATAACATATTGATGAAATTATTGTAATAAAAATAAGACCAAACATGATATAATTTGGACCACATTTAGTGATCAATGCTTATTGCATAACTAAATTTAATTTATTACATTTAATTTCACGATTAATTAATTAACAAATAAATATACCGACTGAGAGCACAACACAGAATACATACAAACAATGGCTGTACACTGACAAACGCCGTCACAAATACAAGATCGAAATACAATATGAAAGAGGAAAATATGTAGGTACCTGAACACTGGCCTCACGGCGATTTACCAGGTTGCCCGGTACGTGCTACCTCTCGCGAACTGTCAAAAACTAAAAGTTGCTGGTCGCTTTGACGTTGTCATTGTGATGTTGTTTAGTTTTGTGACTTTTCAGTGTCGTGAGAATAATTCATTAACAAGCGTCTATGTTGCTTTCTCGTGATAAGCTTGCTTGTGTTTAGTTGTTTTTTATAAGAAAAGTCGTTTCTTGATATACATAAAATGTGTTTAACTTTACAGTTTTTTACTGAGGATTTAAATTTCTGATAAATATTGTTAGAAAATAAGAGACATTTTGCCAAGTTTTTGCTTAAAATAGTATGTGTCTCTAAAATTTGCTATATACTTTACATACAAGTACAAAAATAGTTACATATACATGTGTACTTTTCTTATAAAAGTAAGCATATTATCTGCACCCTTGAACTCTCTGAAGAAAAGAAAAGTAGGGGTTTTAGAGTATAGTATTTATTAATGCAGATCCCGAATTTAATTTTTTCTTTTGGTACCAGAATTCTTTTAGTATCCCAATTAAAGTATTAAGTATTGAGTTCTATTTTTTCTGTTAAATTTCAAATTTGTTTTTACAGGCTATACCAATATACAGTAGGCCTAATATAAATGTTAAAGTATTCACAAACAAAATTAAAAAATTTCCCAGCAGAAACAATTATCTGTCTCTGACCAAAGATCTGTTCCTAAAGGTCGGGACACACATGACCGCACCGTGCCCGCACCGCACTATGGCCTAGTATTGGCCAACATACGGCGGGGGAATAATCTAGTGGAAACGTATGGAATAGACCTAACATCACCGACGTGGTGCGGGCACGGTGCGGTCATGTGTGTCCCGACCTTAATACAGTAATGATCTTAATAAAGTAATATTTCCAGAAGCGTCATTGTACAACCAGGCTGATAGACTTCAGGTGCTGATGGCAAAGCCGTAGCCAGTTTTTTATGTTTTTTTTAATTCTTCGTTGCTCCACACAGTATTTAGATTTGAACTGATACAAAAAATCTTAAAAAACTATAAAAAAAATAAAAACTTCCAAAAATATATAAAAAATAACCACATTTTGTTATTTCAACGAACGAGGTCTACTGTTCACAGAACTACTAGTAAAGATTCAGTATACAAAACTATAACAATTAAAATACAACAATGCTGCAAAGGTTTTTGTTTCTTAGGTGATGAATAAATATCAATAAAAACAGAACTAGTTAAATTTTATTTGTGGATATCTTATATTGAAATTTTTGTAAGCATGGCACCTAGCAGAGTATCAATGCAAACCATTTTAAATGCTATAAAGGCCCTAAACGAAGGAAAAGGGGCAACTTTTAAACAAATTAGAGATTATGTCGACAGGGATGGTGAAATTGGTAGGGTTTTACTTCACCACGCAGTGGACAATTGCGTCGTTAAAGGTCTTGTAAAAGTTTCTGGTAGTAAGTTCATAACAGCCAGAAGGCGAAGACAGAGGACGAGCCGTTCTAGGCGAAGACGGAGAACAAGCCGTTCTAGGCGAAGACGGAGGACAAGCCGTTCTAGGCGAGGAATTAGGCGACGTTCCAGGCATCACGGAGAGAGTTCCGAATTAAGTGATAACATACATTCTGCTCGTCGAAGAAAGCGAGGCAGAACAGGTTCTAGACGTAGAAGGCGACACATCAAGAGGCACCCTGATATTGTGACCAATAGCCCTGATACTGTGGCCCATAACCCTGATACTGTGGCCAATATCCCTGATACTGTGGCCAATAGCCCTGATCAAAGTGAAACACCAAACTATATCAGTTGAGTGACCAATTAAATTCAGTAGAATATAATTAATTATGTTCAGTACGGTATAGTGTTTCTTTGTAATAATGTGTCCATAAAGAGTATTAAAAACCCTTGTTTCTAAAATATGATATTGATTCTTACGATATGAGTTATTTTTCTAATCTTTAAATTTGTTCATAAATCTAGGAACATAAGCTTGGTATTTTTAATTTTATAGCATAAATTCTTTGGATGTACATGTTTTAATTAGTATCGCTTTGCATTTCCTATAAATTACCTAACCTATCTTATCTATAAATAATCTTATTTGTACACAATTTCCCTATCTGTTGACTTTACTTGAACCAAGGCTATTACGTATTTGATTTGGTTGTATTGAAGCCATATGTAGCATGTTCATACCATATCAGCATCTTCCTTTTATCTGTAGTTCCTTATTTAAGGGTCAGCTCTTGGGGACAAAATTCTTCATCCGAATGGCTTGATAATTTTTCGCTACAATTAATAGTTACAACGTAAAAAATATTTAAAATAACCCTATAGCGACGGTAGGTTACACGAACATTGCTCAGCCTAAATTCATTTAAAACCCGCAATTGTTCAAATAGCATTTTTTTTAAAAATACCAAACTCTTGGGGACGAAATTCCTCATGTGAATGGCTTGGTAGTTTTTCGTTATAATTAATAGTGACAACATAAAAAAATACTAAAAGTCAATGTTTTAAATTGTTAATAAATATTAAACAAAATGTTTTTCTTAATTTTGGAAAAGCCATTTGCATGCATATTGGCTTTAAAATGACATATCGTTCATAATTATCCGATCAAAAATAAAGGAAAAATTTGGATTTTAATTTAACATTGGTCTTATGGAGTGTCAGCCAACATGGCCGACCCTTAATATTTTTAAATGACAGATCTGATTGTTGGAATTGTATTAAATATTAGTTTTAATTCCGGTTCAAATAAGTTTAAGACAAGAAATAAAGGAATATTAATCCGAAAATACAAAAGCGGATCAAAGTTGTGTCGTTGAATCCAAGTCATAAAACTTCCAACCTTGTGTCCAACAATATATTCAGGCAATCGGGATATAATTTCAAATGAAAAATTTACTTGCATGTACTAAAATGTACTATACTAATTTACCATAAACGTAAACAATTATCCAATGACAGAATAGTTTAAAAACTTTAATCCTATAGGCTAAGGCCACACCGGAAGTGACAAGCTAAGTGACTCGTGACAAGGCGAGTCGCTTGGTGAGTCACCCAAGAAAGCGAACAGTCTAGAACATTCAAGAACGGCCCCACTAGCTCGTGGTTACATAGTGACTCACCTAACTAGACACCTACAAGAAACGAACTCGTCTGTTCTTTTATCTAGTGAAAGGGTGACAACTACATTGTACAGTGGTTAATTCTTATTTTAGTTTAACTTTATTTTAATTTCCTCTTATTACAATTACTGTAGTAACTAGGCGGCGCACGAGGGCTATGTGCTGTGTGGCCACTTGTAACCAAGCTCCAAGTAACTAGGAAAACACACAAGTCTCCAGGCACTTAGCTAGTCTCCTCCGGTATGGCCTTAGCCTAACAGGCCAAACAATTTTATTACTTCAAAGTTGACATTTTGTACCATTCCTTAAATTTTTGATTTTGTGTATTGGAAATTGGGGTTAAGATTACTTAATATTATACATTTTTATACAAAGTGTTAATAGGAATAGTTGCAAAAATCACTCCCAAAAAATCAAACTAAAACGTACGGTGGATGATCTCGCTCATCGAGTATAAGGATTTTAACAACAGAAGTCGTCTTAAGTTATTTTTAAATTTTATGAAATTTACTTCCAGTTATAAATAATCTGGATGTTTTTTAATAAATTCAAAACCTGCATGAGAAGGAAGTTTTTTCACAACATTTAGCCTATGAGGCTGATGGCTTCAAAAAGTTAGAACTTTTTGTGTTACAACTATGAACATCCAAGTTGCGCAATGTTTGACCTTTTCTCCCAACAATGGATTATAGTTTCAAAAATATATAAACATGGAAAAGTTAAGATGCCTCATTCTTTAAACTCTTCTCTACAGGATGCCATTCTGTTTAGAACTACTGAAATTCTTAACCCTCCCAGTGGCAGACTGCCCAAAGTGACGTTCTCTCAGGCGCAAGATGCAGCTATTTCGACAATTAGCGAGAATTTGCATTTTCGATTAATTAATTCACTTGGAATTATCCAATCGTAACAAAACCGTCACCGTTGGAAAGAAAATGAATTAAACTTTAACTTTTGTATTTAAAACTTTTTCGTAAAACGTATTTTTACATAAGTAATCATCGTTTCAAAATTGTAGAATGTCAAACAGTTGTTTTCCGTGCGATATCGCGATGTTAAAAACGTAAAATATCATCATTTTCAACCGTCTGCAACTCCTCACATTTGTCAATTGTCACAAAGATCATCACAGCATTGGATTCATTAGACTTTTATCTTTCAAGTGGTATTTTTAAATCATCTGTGACTACAATCGTTTATGAGATACAGAACTTAGAATACATAACTTAATAAGAACTAATCTAAGTTATTATAAACTTCTCACACATACAAATCATACAGATTCAAACTTAAGAGCAACCAAGCAAGCTTCATATAACCACTCCTAGATGGCGCTGATGAAGGTACATTTTTGTTAAAACCGCTCCTAGGTGGTGCTGATAAACTATCTTTTACTTTACACGGAATATTTATACCGATAGTAAAGTAACTGAAGTTTTGTTAATTTGTCAGTTTTCTTTCATGAAGCCGTAGTCTAGGGGATAACGAGGCGTCTTTCTGATCAAGAGATGCCGAGTTCGAATCTAGGCTAGGGAGACCAGATATCTAATCATATCTGTGGTTTGAGGATAGGAGGGCGGAAGTGAAGCAAACGGTGGTTGGCTCGCTTCCAAGCTGACGGGATATGACTAGATATCTGGTCTCCGGCTGGGGCTGTTTTGCATAATTTTACTAAGGTAAAATATATATATATATTTACTAAAAAAAACCAGTAAAAAATAAAAAATAAATTTTTAGTAAACAATGTTGGAACATAAAAATTGCTACAACCGAAAATTTTTGAAATTGAAATATATTTTTACACATTTATATTTAGAACTAAATTACAAAACTTTTGTATATTTTGAATAAAATTTAAAAAAATTTTTACTATTTTTTATTTAGGCATAAATTTGGTTTTTTCCCTTCCGTTTCTGAACATTTTTTGCTTTCTAAGCTAATAACTTTTACAATTTTAAAAGAAACTAATTTTTAGTGGCATATTTGAATTCTTTGAAGTTTCTTCTACAAAAAAGCTATGGAACACCTTTGGATTGGTGTTTATTTACTATTTTTGGCGAATTTTTAAAAATATGCTTGCAAAACGCTAAAAACAGGCTTTTCAATTTTAGCTTTAACCATGCTACTTGGAGGGTTAATGCTTTTTCCTGTAAACGTAACACTCTATTAACCTCATTCATTGAAGAGTCACTCCAAAAGTTAACTCCATATTTTAAATGAGGATAAATAAGTCCATAGTAGGAAATAAGTGTTTGTTTAGTGCAATAGTTCTTAATATTCTTTAGAGCAAATACGAGAACTGACTTTCTTAAAAACAGCATCTACATGTTCCTTCCACGCAAGATTTCTGTCTATAGCCAAACCTAAGAATTTTATGCTTTTCACCTCTTTTATGATATCATCTCGCAACATAATAGTGGGAGTCAACTGATTATCATTATGCTTTAAACTATAAAACAAAGATACAGTTTTGTCTGGATTTTTGAGCAAGTTACTTCCTGAGAAGTACTGGCTTGTTTCACTGACACGAAAGTGGTTTGATCCAAAAAGGAAAAGGGTTCGGACTGCACCATGACTGTTGTACCATCAGCATACTGCACAAAATGGTCAGTACTTAGTATAATGATGACAGATCCCTAATATAAAGAATGAACAAGACCGGTCCAAGTATAGATCCTTGGTTCAATGTATACCTTTATGAGATTGCCAAATTTACTGTGAATAAGCTGCCATATTTAGCTACGAAACATGATATAGATTCTTGTTATACTTGTAAGGTACCTAGTAGATTATAATATTACAAGAAAATCAAATCTTTAAGATGTCACCTTCATGTAGGACTGAGAGTCTATAATATTAGACACGTACAGATGTTCTTCTGGGCCAGCTCAAAACTTCTTTGAATTTAATGTAAATTAGTTTCTACTACTGAGATATTACTATCAATAGGTTAAGTTAAATCAAATATATTAGGAGCTAATTGTTGTGCGATTTGTGGGATGGTATAGGTTGCGTATAAGATTAGGAAGAAAAATTGCTTTAAGGCAAGGTTTACTTGCAAGAAATAAGGTGTAAATCAGCAAAAAATAAAATTTATTTATACAACGTCAAATAAATATTCATGTTGACTACAGTATCCAGATAATAGAAGCCAATATTAAGTAAATAGGCGACATTGAATTTCCTCCCCTTTTAAGTTTAGACAATATAAAATATAATTACAGTAGAGTCTCGGTTATCCGTCCTTCGGTTATCCGACATTCCGAATTATCCGACATTCCGAATTATCCGACATACCGAAGCAATGTCATGCAATATGATTTTACGCTGTAGGCTGTTGTAAAACTCAGCCATTTTTATCACACCCGACAGTACACACAGCTGATTTCGGTGCGAGACATCCCCTTTCTTTTACCTGACTGTCCGCCATTGTATTCACGTGCCGGCCGTAAGGTCGGTGACCGACTTTCTCTATTGTTTCCGAGCGCTGCATAACCACCCCCGTCCGTCAATCCTATCCCATCTGCTACCTGACACTTCTAAGTATTCCTCAGACCTCAGTGTTTACGAAGCTCGTTTACTGTGAAGACGTGTTTTGCATTCTTTCGTTTCGGCTGCTTTGTTAAGACTGTTTAGTTGTGTTTGCTTCTTTTAAAGTTGTGGCGATGTCTTCAAAACGTAAGAAGGTGGTTGTGTCAATGGAAGAAAAATTGAAAGCCTTAAAGAGATTAGACAGTGGTGAAACTTTATTAAAAGTGGCGCGAGATTACAACGTAGGGAGAACAACTGTGGGAGACTTGAAGAAGAATCGCAGTGAAATTGAAAAATGGTGTTCTCATCGAGTTTCGGCAAATGCTTTGGAAGATCGGAAGACGATGAAAAAATGTGAATACGAAAAAGTAAGTGAAGCTTTGTACATGTGGTTCACTCAACATCGAGAGAAAGGTGTTCCGATAACAGGACCGATATTACAAGAAAAAGCCTTAAAGTTTCGAAATGAACTGAAAGAGGGTGAACCTGACTTCACAGCTAGTGTAGGTTGGCTCGATAGATGGAAGAAACGATACGGAATTAGACAGCTTAATATATGTGGCGAGAAGCTTTCTGCAAACTCTGAAGCCGTACAGTCGTTTAGAAATAAACTTCACACACTTTTGGACGGGGAAAGCATTACAGGTGATCAACTTTTCAATTGTGATGAGACTGGTCTCAATTACAAAATGTTACCGGCAAAAACACTAGCGTCAAAAGCCGAAGCGGCAGCTCCAGGTCACAAACGAAGCAAAGAAAGAGTGACAATTCTTGCATGCAGCAATGCCACGGCAAATATGAAAATGAAACTGGCTATGATTGGCAAATCGAAAAATCCCAGAGCGTTTAAGAATGTTTCCAGAAATGCTTTGCCAGTAAAATATTACAATCAAAGAAATGCTTGGATGAGCTCCGAAATTTTCAAAGAATGGTTTTTTCAAGAATTTGTGCCACAAACCGAACAGTTTTTGAAATCCAAAAACTTGCCACGGAAAGCAATATTGCTTCTTGACAATGCTACGTGCCATCCTAGCGAAGAAGAACTTAAAGATAAGGATATAAAGGCAATGTTTTTGCCTCCAAATGTGACTTCCTTATGTCAACCTATGGATCAGGGGACATTTGAGACAATGAAGAGGAATTATCGAAGAAACCTGCTGTCTTCTATAATTAACGCTATGGACCAGGGAGAAGACATGGTGAACAAATTGCGTCATCTTAATCTGAAAGACGTTGCGTACTACGTGGCGCAATCGTGGGAAAGTGTTGGATCAAACACAATTTCTAAGTCTTGGAAAATGCTGCTCCAAGAAAATGAACCTCCAGAAAATCTACAGAACGAGACTGAACCGGACAACACGAGCCTTCTACCATTGCTACAAAAAGTGCCGGGTTGCGCTGACGCAACAGAAGAGGATGTGAACGAGTGGTTGACTCAAGATGAACAGTATCAAGTGACAGACGAAGAGTTAGTGAACATGGTGAGCGAAAAAGGCGAAGAAGACGATGAAGAGGACACAGTGTCGGAAGAAAGTGTACAAACAATTTCGCATAGTGAAGGACACAAAGCTCTTGAATGGCGATAAGGTATGCAGAGCAGCTGGAGGAAACATCTTCTACGGAGCTATTACTCCTGTCGAGACTGCGAGATTTGGCGGCAAGGAAAAGACAATCAGCAGTGAAACAAAAGACAATCACGAACTTTTTCAGCCAGCTGTAGTTTTTTGTTTGATGGTTAAATTTTCATGTGAGTACAGTTCTAATTTTAAACATTTTCATGACTTTTTCCTTTGTAAATATGATGTTTTATTTGTCCCATTCAGCTATGTTACCATATTTTTAAATATGCGCAATGTGTAAATAAAATTCACTCTTTTTAACGTTGTTTTTATCATTTTCCGTTGTTTTTATCATTTTCCGTATTATCCGTCATTTTCGACTATCCGACATTGCCGCGGTCGGTTTATGTCGGACAATCGAGACTCTACTGTATTTATGTACTGTAAACATAGTTCATTTATTCTAAAACCAACAATATGTAAGTTTATGTCCATAAAAGTAAAATATACAGAATTGTAAAAACAATATCTCTAGGCACTCCAATAACAGGACAGTTGATATAAAAAATCATTACAAAAATGAAAACTTGAAAAATCCTTAGTGAGGTTATTAAGAAGAGCTGAGAAGCAAAATTAACAAATATATATGTTTGTTAGCAAATCAGTGTTTGTTTTTAGCTTTACCAGAGGATGGCTCGTAGTTTGAGGGTTTACAATTTTCATAAAAGACCAAATTTACATTTAAGAACAAACCACAAAATTCTAAATCGAAATTTTTTGATTTTAATAAAGAGAGTTTGGATTTGACAATGTGATTTTGCAAGTTTACGACGATGTGACCACTGTGAAGGAATGGTAAGCGAACCCTAAAGGAGTACTGTCATTTGTGTTTAGTCAGGTAAGTGTCGGAGATATGGTTAAGGGAGAAATGAAGTAATATTGAGAATTCTGTAGTGTAAATTATGACCCAAAAAGAAAGGCACTTATATAGAAGATAAGAGCTGCAGTTATGACCCTACTTTTCCCACAAAGCAACTGTGAGAGGACAAGCACGGCTAAAGATTGCAGTATTATTTAGTGAGTAATGTGGACGATCCTGTCCCACACACAATGTGGCGCCTGCGTTCTCCCTCTACCAAACAAAGAGAATTGTTGAGTATGTTGTCATTTTAATCGTCACTTATAGAGTCATCCTGAGGCTCGTGCTGAAGCAGTTTCTTCCTGAGTTCTTTCACCTGCTCGTTCTTTTTCGTTAGCATCTTCTTCATGTTACTGTAAGCTGCAGTCTGGTTGAATTTCCTCTCTAACTCCTGGAAATAAAAACTACAATTAGAGCAAACTATTCAGTCTACATTACATACTGAAAAGAGTGCTGAGGTTAATAGAACGATCGATAGATTTTCTTTGAACTGTTTTTAAAAAGTTCATTAGTAATGATATTATGGTGTAACAGCTGTCACATTTAAATTAACACTATAAATAAGTAAGGGCGGCAGAACCTAACACCCTAAATATATAGTTTACAGCAAAAGTGAGTAATTTTCTGTATTAGATTTAGGCTATGTAAAAGTAGTAGATCGGGGCTAATAATGTGTTAAAGATATAAAAATAACAAAAACGACAAAATACACTTTCCGGGTGTGTGTAATGGTATGTGCGGTAAGTAAAACAGCCAATAAGATTCGAGTAGCAGATCCAAATGCAGAATAACCACCATTTAAACAACGAATTACAGTGTTACGATTTTAAGAAAGGTATCAGAGAAAACATGTGAGGTGTCTTCATCGCTTGGCTTGTTTCTTCTCGTTGTTAAAACCGTTGAAGTATTCTAACGTATGTTCCGATGTACTGTGAAAAAAAGACTTCTTTAAATTATAAACAAATACGGATGTATTCCGATGTTTTGGGTGCTAATATTACAAGGATTTGTTAGCGACTGAAATGTCACTGGTTTTGAATTCGAAAACATAGGAACAAAAACAATATAAAAATACCCACACTGTATTATAAATGCCAAGAAAACGTTTGTCTCCGCTGAGTTTGTAACTTTTTTAACCTTACAGAACGAATTGGCCAAAAACAATGTAACCATGGCTTTCGGCACACACAGTAAGTTACAGACAAAATTACAACAGAATGTATAAAAAAAATAAAAACAATGACTTTGATGAGCGTACTGGTGTTTACAAATTGGTAATTATTTCTGTTTCAAATACTACATAGGACAGACAGTCGTTCGTTTGGTAAAAGGTTTAAAGAAAATTTGCCGAAATTGAACCTCAATACAATAAAATCAAATTTTGCTGCCCACCTTATTGATTCCAATCATAAATATACAGATCTACAGACCGACATGAACGAGTTACAGTACTGCGAAAAAAGTGTTTACAAGTGTGTATTCTGAGGGGTTTGAGAATTACAAGGCGGTAAAAAATGAACCACATATTGACCTAAACGATAAATTGTCGTTTCATTACAATGTAATATTTGATATCGATTTGAAGATGTCAGACAATTTTACGAGGGAAGGAGGAATGTCATTGATCGGTGGAGATCCTTATCAGCAGTTCAGACCCGGCTCTCGTACCCACAACTAATGTCGGACAGAATAAATTAAATGTATGTGTTTGTGTTGTGCTTTTTAAGTGTTTTATCAACTATTTAATGTCCTGGCGTCCTCTCGCGAGTGATATTTTAATACCCGAGGATGGATGCATGTTGTAATACAAAACCGCCGCAATAGTGGTTGCCTGCCAACACGAACAGGATCACTTGACGGAACTATAACAGGTAATTTACCAACCTGTAATATTACTAATAATGAATTCAGAACTTTGTTAAAACATGGCTGATGTAAGCTTCATTATAAGAAATCTTAATTAATTAGTGATCACTGGCAACATTTTAAAATCTATTCCTTTTCGTAAGAGCTTTAAGAACTATATTATTTCCACTGTATATATTGCAATTTCAATAATTTTTTTGTGAATGTTTTGCAAATATTATTTTCGTTTTCTTTGAATGTTTAAGTTTAATAAATAAAATCTGGAATAGAGAGCCAAAATTCTACTGATTGATTGCATCACTTGTTATTGAAACTGGCCATGCTGTATTCCATGTAGAAGTACTCTTCTAGCCAGTGCAGCAGATACTCGAAATTAAGATTACATTTTGAGAATCTTATATCATTATATTAATACGTGAACATCAAAAATTTAAGTATCTTTTTTAGTATTTATTATTAAAGAAGATGAGGAATGAAACTCGATACTGTGCCATAGATGTGCACACAAGAAATCATGTAAAAACAATAATTTTGTTACTTTACTAATACAATTGGTCGATAAAGGAGACATCATTTTTAACATTTGAGCCGGTGAAGCTTAAATGTTGTATTTGGCACAATGTTTTTTTACAGGAGGGGCGACCAGCTAAAAAAAAAAAAAAAAACTGCAGTAATGTGGAGTACGACTGCCACACGTGACTTAGAAGTTAAGCCTAAATCACAGATATAATATAAAAATATCTATACTAAATTTTAATTCTTTACATAACAATTTTAAGTGACTTTTTTTAATAATGAACGACATATGTTCTCACACCTGTTCAGCCAATGATAGTTGTGACTGGACACAAAGTACTTGTTGCCTCATTGATTCCAACTCGGCACTCAGCTGTTCACTAAGCACTGCTTCATATTCTCCTAACAAGTGTTCCACATCTTGCTTCTAAAACAAACACAATAACCAATAAGTAATAGTAACAATAAACGGTTTTGAAAATTTTTGAAAAACAACCCCCTTTTTAGCAAAAAAAATCCCCCAAAAAATCAGTTATTGTTTTTTTTTATAAAAAAAACGGCTCTAACGATTTTCATAAAATTTGGCTTATTTGAAGCCTTTAATATACTCAAATGCAGAAAACCGCATCTTTCTAAAATTCTCGTTTAGCTAATAATAATAACTTATTTTGGGGGTTTTTTGGCCATAAAGGGGGTTGTTTTTCAGATTTTTTCAAAACCTTTTTTTGTACATCTATACAGGCCTAATTGACGTATATGGTGCAAATTTGTTCGAAATTGATCGAATAGTTTTCTCTCTAGATAATAATAATAATATTTATTAGTTAATCTCCTACTTTAATAAATCACCTCTCCTACCCCAACCTACAATTATGAAGTCACAGTGAATCTGTTTAATAATTTAAATATGTTTGTGAGAAAGTATGTGCCAGTTCCCGGTACCGTTTATTATTTATTGTATTTTTATTTCTACTGTGGCCACACATTTTTTGTATTTGACCTGTAATATGAATGAAAATAAGCGTGTAAATTTTAAGACTAGAGTGAAATTGTTTTTAGGTAATGATGCACTTTGCAGCAATGATCATAACTTCAAAACAATGATCAAGATTTAAATGTAATATGTAGATCTCAAGGGCGAGTAAAGGGGACCTTACACGATCAGAAATACTGTCATTATTTTATCAAAATGACATTAATACCGACCGTGTAAGGGGGACAAAACTGGAATGATGCCTGGTAATGGCGAGAATCCGGATTTTCTGAATTCAAATCGCCATTACTGGCTTGTTGTGGGGGTAATAACGATCGTGTAGGGTACGCCATCAGTATTTCATCATTACTCAGTTCATTGTTGAACACAGTCCAGTCAACATACGTACACAAAAAGTACGTAAACTGGCGAAAAGTAATGTCATTCCAAATGACCGTGTAAGGTTGAAACGTAATGAAGGAGTAATGATGAAATACTTTTAAAAGTAATGCCATTACAGGTGATGATAGTATTATTGATCGTGTAAGGTCCCCTTAACTCAATCTATAAATGTTAAATTGTCGTGGTTTTCTGAAGTATTTGTGTGTATGGGTATTGTGTTTTTATGTTTATTGATTGTTATAGTGTAGGCCTATCTCTTGGTGCATCTATATTTTATATTTACATATTTACTAAATATTTGACTTCTTGTCCTATACGAAATGTAAAATTTGTCGAAAGGATCGATAAATTGAATTGAACTTAACCATTATTGGTTCTAAGTTGTTGACGCTAACTATATTTTCACTTACTTCTGTTGTAGGCACTTCAACTGTTTTTTCACTCGTAGAACTTTCCAATTTCGAAGTTAACGCTTTGTTAGTTCTCTTTAATTGGACGACTTCTTCTTCGTTTCTTTCACAAGAGCCTAATAGTTTATTTCTTTCCTCTTTCAGCGTTATGACCTGCATAAAAAAGTAAACAAACATGTGAACTGAATTGACTGAGCTGGTGAAATGCTTTTAATTTAAATACATTATTAACACATCAACATCTTCGGAACTATTAAATTAAGCACTGCATTAGCACTATTGATTAAGGTGTAAATTAGATCTAAAAACTGAATTAACAGTTCATCACACGCGCTTTTGCTCAATAAAGTATGTTGTTATCAGGTTCTGCAACATGTGGAGATTCAACATTTAAAACACAGAAAAAATATACCTCTGTATGAACTTTAAAAATATTTCTTCTTCTCCTAAGTTTAAGAAGTTGTAAATATTAGCAGTTATTAGCAAATATTCGTAGGAAAGATGACCTACGGTCATTGACTCTTATGGTGAGACCTAAGGTCAAGAGTAGTAGATCATGGTACCCAGAACACGTTTTGGGGTTTTATTAAACATTTTATTTATATATGTATTCGCACTCTAACGGTCGCGTTTACGTTCGCATTTCATCCGATTTCGTCCAAATTTGATAAACACGTTGGTTTTCTAAGTGATGAGTTTGTTATCCAACAAAATCGAACAACCGGAAACACTTTTTTTTTTGACCGGAAGTAAAAAAATTTCGTACTAGAATGATTTTTTTCAGGTTTTACGTAAAAAAACAAATATAGGAGATTATTCTGCACATTTGGGTTTTTAACACGAGCTCGTCTAGTACCCCCAAAATGTAAAACACCATAAAAGTACCGTGGGGCAGCTTCTGATCCTAACCGAAGGCCAGAATGCCCACTTCATAATCCGAGGCCGCCATGGCAAAGTTCAAACTCGCAAAGCCCCGATAGCGGAACGAAGCAGCGCATAGCCTGGGCTGGAGGCTAAGGTACAACAAATTCTACTAATATATTTCGTACACATGACCAGCTATTCAGTGCCTTTATGGGTAGATCATTTTCCCAAATAGTTGGTTGAAACCCAAATAAATAGGCTATAAACTTAATTTTAAAAATTTGTTCAACTCACTTCAGCAGTTCAGCTGTGTGATCCATTTATTCTAAAGTTTGTTTTAGTTCAAATTTGTGTTACAAAAATTTTTAGTTAAAATCCAAACAAAACTACAAGTTAAACTCACTTGTCTTTCTAAATCTTCAACAGTCTTTTGCAGCCTACTCTGCTCTTGTTGTAGTCTGTCGATTTCATTCCGTAACAGCATTTCACCGCCTTCTTGTGCGTGCAATGGTTCCAGTTTACATTTTGATGTCAAATCCGTCGCTTCCATTGCCTGTACGTGCTCCAACAGATCTCTAAAACAGGCCCAGCAATGTCATGAAACGTATTAACAGAATTTGGGTTTCTAGAGATGAATTGTTCATTTAACCCTCCAAGTGCTGACTATTTTGCTTTTTAGCGCTAAAGGTTCTTTTTGGTTCCGTGCATGCTTATTAACTAAAATCATTATAAAATACTCACTAACAGTTAGTAAGACTTATTATACATAATTTTAATCACAATTACATGCTCTTTACAGTAAATAGCTTTAACAGGCTTACTTTATAATTTTTATCCTTTTTTTTTTTTGTTGACCAAAGTAGAAATATTTTTTTTTTGTTTTTTCTAAAACCACTCACTCAAAATATGTAAAAAAATCACTGTAGAAATTCCAATATAGCCAAAAGTTGCACAATTTTAAATAGAAATATACATAACACTACTACTTTGCTGTAAAAAAAACTTTTTGTCTATAAAAGAAAACAACTCCGTGCAAAAAGAAGAAAAACTTTCCTCTAAAGATTTCAAAGTACTGTCTAGGTCCAATATTTATGGTTTTAATTTTGTATAAAGGAATAACACACACATTATATACAAGGAAAAAAAAGAAAAAAAGATTTACAGTCCAAACTCTCTAAAAATCACTATTTTCAAACGCACCTCAGTTCACTTATAATTCACTTAATAAACATTTACAAAAACAAATAAAAATAAACTGACCTAAACTGAAGCTAAAAATGAATAACAACTAGTGGATAAACAAACAAAATCCGAGTTCCGAGCGTCTATCTACAGGTACTTCGCAGTTGATACGAGTACTACACGACTAGATAGTTGATTTGACAATCCTGCCGAAGGTTTGTTTGAGTCGATATCATACTATAATAAAGTGACTCTTTCCAAACACAACCATACACTGAATTATCCGATTGTATTAAAAATAGCGGCATCGTACACATTTACAAAATGTGTTGCGCAAACGTTGTGTTTGCGACGTTAGCACTATAACGCAACTTTCAAACATCGCATATGCAATGTTAGCACTTGGAGGGATAAAATATAATAACAATGTACAAGTTTAAGTAGTATATTAAAAGAGAAAAAGAAAACCTTAATCATTTGTGTTTTCTGTGAGTCTGCCTGTCATTCTGTTAAAATCTGAACATTTGAGTTACGTTTTAAATATTTAAAAAGAAGTGTTGTGAATTTACCTTAAATAAAAAAGTAGTTTCAAAAGACTTTTGACTTTCTTAATTTGATCATTCTAAGACTTTTCTAAACAAATATTACTTTGACTGCAACCAAAGTAAACCGATGCTCAGATATTGTTTATTTCATTGTTTTTATAGTCTTAGAAAAAAAACATAATAGGCTCGTGCAATAGTATTTAAAGTTTCGTACGTTTGTTGAATTCGATACAGTCAACAAAATCACAATACCTGTTCTGGATTTCAGACAGATCAACGTTTAACCTCAAATGCCACTTTTCGGACTGCGAGAACAGCTGACTCAACAAAAGCACATTGGTGTGTGCCACGCTGATCAGTTCTGTTTCCATTTCGCCTCTGACAACTTCGCGCAAACTGTTTAAAATGTCCGTAATCTCTTGTTGTGTGTACGTTGATTCTAACAACCTGCAACACATAAAACAATCACAGTTTAGGCTGCGTGTTATGTTTTGATCTTGGGAGTGTAGTCATTTCTTACTCAGTGTTCAGGGGTAGCAATTCAGCTCTGGGATTCGGTAAAACAGTCGAAACCGACCCACCACAAGGCTTTCTGCTCTCTCCCCAAGTGCCACACCACATAACAAACTAAAATCAAACATGAATGGTCAACAAGTTATAACACTTACGAGTTAGACTATGGATTATGCTTTTAAGATCGATTGTTCATGAAGGGATTCCTGGAAATAAAGAAGTGGATCAGCTTGCCAAAGAATGTGTGTATGCAGACTTTGTTAGGACAAAGCCATTTTTTAGTGCCCACGACTTATCTTACTAACATCATAGTAGCCTGGGAACTTGAATAGATAATAAACTACCCTAGTTTACAACAAGCAAAGCAATTCATAGCCTTCTCTTAAATAAAGTATAAGCAATTCTTAGAACTCAATATAAAGGAGCTCAATACTGATAATACGTCTCCTCTCTCCTAATTCTTCAATAAAAATTATTCCTCATCTTGGGGGACTTTGGTAAAATATAAAGTACAAACTTGATTTGAAAGAATGAGCAGCACATGGAAAAAGAAAAGTTTTGTTCTATTATACAGTTCTCATTTTTACCCCTTCAAATTGTAGAATCATATATCAGCCATTTCCATACCTTTAGTTACAAGAAATTTTACCAGTTCTGAATTGATAGAATAATACACAGAAGGTCACAACTAATATGTTTATTAACTCAAACAACAAAGTCGCCATATTCAGTGATGCACGAGCTAAAATAATCAAAGTATAACTTTGAGCCTTCCGTCTAGCTGAATTTACCACTATACAGCTGGATTTACCACTATATAGCTGGATTTACC
>JAGFPH010000974.1:145144-160897 GCA_018207615.1 Philaenus spumarius
AGCTGGATTTACCACTATACAGCTGGATTTACCACAAGCTGGATTTACCTGGTCTAGGAGCGCAAGCTAAAATAATATTTGTTTAAATAACAAATAAAATGTTTATGATGAGTTAAGCAAAGTCTTCATTCCACGTTTTTTTTTACAGTTTATCGGTTTACATAATTATTGTTGATTGAAATTTTGTGTAGTTTTGCAATCAGTTACATAGAAAGTGGCGTAGAGTGTCTATCGAAAGCCGCTGCTTGATCGAATGGTACGCTTGCTGTCAGTGTGTCTCTACTGGCTGTGGCGAGCTGGGGAGCAAGTGCTATGTTAATTTTTATCGGAGTTATCCCCCACCCTCCCGGCAAACAATCAGTCTATATACATCAGTGCTTTGTTCGAATAGACGGTCTGCACGTCCACTGTGACTTTTATCGTGCAACGTTTTTATGACATGGGCTCGTTTAAATAATTAACTACCATCGTGTTATTAAATTGTACTGCCTGTTTCTACAATGAATCATAAACCATAACCTAAAAAACGTTTAAAAAAGACGTGAAGATAAAGGTAAAAGAAATTAAAAACTTATAAAGCAGATTTCTAAAATAATGTCCGTTTTTAACGCACTTCTTGGTGTGGAATTGTGAGAGAGAATATAAACATCAGTGAAAATATATCGTCTGTTTCTTCTGTCACTTCTAAATTCGAGGCAGCTTGTGAAACCGATTCTGGCAGGGGCTGTTTTGTTTTCAGTTCCGGCTTTATGGAATGTGAATGAACAACTACGAGATTATGTGTGCACTGTAGATTATAAATATATACAGATTTAGGAATGTGCTAATCTGTGCTTACGCACAGGACTGCAAAATTTAGAATTTTATTTTTAAAGCTGTATTAAAATAACACATATACACCATAAAAAATAATTGTTGGCAAATAAATGGTCAATTAGTTATTACTATCTTTCCAATATTACTTGTACCAAAATGCTTGTATGTCGTGCCATGTTATGAGTGTTAGGCAAGTCGGCATGCCTAAGATATTATGTCAACTCTCAACACACTGGAAAGGGAGTGAATCTGTATCCCGCAAAACGCCCTGTCCACATCACCCCCTCGCCTCTCCCCTCATCCCACTCCGCCAACTTGATGTTTAACTTGACCTTAAAAGAGGAAAACGACCTGGTAACGTTTTTTCGATGAGTCAGTCTCTGACCTGAATAGTGATGATGATTTGCCTTCGTGTGAGGAGAAGAGACCTGACGAAGTAAACGTCAATGAAAAAAACCTCAAGTCAAGCTTTTCTGTTGTGATTAATACAGTAAAGGAGGATTTGGAAAAAAGATGTTTGAGTACTCATCTTTTTCGCCCAGATTTGATTTGATTTCCAAACTTGCAGAACTTGACTCTACTACTATCAGCAGAAGATCTTTGTGGACTGTACAACTCAGACTTGGAGGACAGTATAATAAATGAGAGTGTCCACCTTAAAAGTTTCATCAAAAGTATTGAACATGAAGTGATCAACACAAAAGGTGAAAAAGTAAAAAACCCTGGACCCTGACGAGTTTAAATAGAATGTTAAATGAAAAAATACCTTCAAGATCTATCCCAATGTCTGTGTAGCTTTAAAAATATGAACAGCCGCAACAAACTGTTCAGCTGAGAGATTATTTTCAGTATTAAGAAAACTATTTGAGGTCAAGTCAAGGAAAAGAGCGAATTGTAAATGAGGTAGTCTTGTGTATTGAAGCAGGTATGATGAACAAACATAGTTTTGATGAACTGATTAATGATTTTGCGCACACTCAAGCTAGAAGAAAACCTTTCATAATTTTTTTAAATTATGAACTATCTGTTTTGGTCATGGGCGGATCCAGCCGGTTTTCAAGGAGGGGGCTGTAATTTTGTTGGAATACAGTGCTTGAAAACGTCTTTAAGACTATTTGATGCTTTTCCCAAAAATTGAATTTCAATGCAACAAATTGTAGAGAATAAATCATAAAATTGAACTGTGTACTTGAAAATTTTAAATAGCCTTATTAGAACAACTAAACAAAAATCTGACAAACCTAATGTATACAGTTCCAGCCAGACGGGAAAAGGTAACAGCTTAACGCGCCTAGGGCGTTGAAAATGTACATATTTCATGGAAATACCTGAATAGCCTCGGAACACTAAACCAGGTTTTCCTAAAGTCAAACGAAAATATAGAATTTGCACTTTCAAATAGATATAAAAATCCTTATACAAATATATCGATTTGTAATAGATACATCGATTGCAAAATGTGCTTTCTCATTGGTTAAAAACTGTCCAATTGTTAGGGTTAACAGAAAACTTCAAATCTAAGAAACTATAAACGTGACGAATGATTGGAAGACCGTGGTAGAAAGTTCAAATCTTGACGATCCCATAGGTGTCCTTATCTTCTTCTCAAAACAAGTCTGTTTAACAGTTATGAGCCTTTAAAAAGTGACGAGTTTGAGTCATTTGCTTGTGCTTTCTCGCGCGGCATCAGTTGATTTAGACTACAATATTACAACGATGATTACAATGTTAATATACGTTTTGGAAGAAATTTGTAAATACAAAAATTAAAGTTTAAAACCTTTCCTTTCCAATGGTTTTTGTTTTATTGAGATTGGTTAATATTTAGTGGGTGAAATATTCGATACAAGTTTGTTGTGTGAGACTACTCAATAAACAAAACAAAAATATAATAACCCAAAGGGGGGGCTGCAGCCCCCACAGCCCCCCCTGGATCCGCCAATGGTTTTGGTAGACAAAAGAGACAATGTTTACACTCAAAATTTTACTAATGTACTTTTGAGATTATTGACACTGTTTTTCTTAAAAATAAATGATGACAAACACAATTTATGAATTTTATTACTATGTTAATGACGCAAAGCTAAAAATATTATCATTTAGAGGAAATCGTAAAATAAAAATTGTACGATATATTCTTTAAATCATAGCTTGCTCCCTTTTGTATCAGTTATATGTTAATGTATGGGACGGAGTGGTGAATTTGGAGTGGGCGGCAAATTACTGTTAGTACAGGGGCGCATAATTTTTAAATACGACCCTGAATACGATGATAATATAATTGTAATAATAATGTATGATAATATACGTATACAGTCATTATTAAGATAATTTTTTTGAGGGAAATTGTCTGACCAACCGCTGCCCCTCCGTTAGTGTGAAGAAAGGCGGAAAAAACTCTTGGGCCTATGAGCGACCAAATTTTAAATCCGATCGTGCTCCTGTCGGGGCCTTGGTTAGTTAAGAGTTGAACTGCGTGTAAGTTATATTTTACAGATTTTGGCATAGTACGATTCACCAAAGCAGTGGATCTATTATTATATCATATTTTTTCTGTATACCGTACTTTTATCTATGAATCTTATTGCAAGCAGAGGGGTGATCATAAGTTTTATTTTACACAACAAAATTAATCAATACTTATCATAGGTGTGTCTAGACTCTAGCTATGGAGGTGATAGAGTAGTGGGGACAATAAAGGCTCCCCCCCCTCCCGGAAAGGGAGGCTGGAAATTTATTTGATGTTTCAAATCTTACCCTTAGTTATGCGCACCCCTAGGACTAACGTCAGTAGGCGCCAGCTGCAAAATCCCCGCACTTTCATTTTCCAGAATTTCTGTCGCTATTTTGCAGTGTTTAAAATTTGGTAGGGTTCAATTTTGATTGTAAAAACTTGACCGTTGGGCCTCAGATGCCCCATGGTAGAACCAGCCACCCCCACGTGGATTTGAACCGGGTAAGCATTTATGGTATTTTACGTTTTGATCGATTTTGGGGGAACGAAGCGAGCTATAAGGTCGTGTAAAAAAGCAAAATGTGCATAATAATATCCTACATACATTTTGTTATATATTACTCTAAAAAAGTTTCATTGTCGTAAGAAAAATAGTTACTTCCGGTCAAAAAAACGTGCTTGACACCCCAAAACGTGTTCTGGGGACCATGATCGGTGCTCATTTACCACTCCTGACCTTAGGTCTCACCATAAGGGTCACTGAAATAGCTCATTTTTCCTATGAAAATTTGCTAATAAAAAGTACAAAATGAAAAAGCTAATGAATGTTATAGGACTAACTACGTAGAGAATGTACCATTTGGAAAATGATAAAATCTCAGCTGAACAATGTAGGCAACACAGAGCAAAGTTGTGTTAAGTTGTACTAATCTAAACAATAACAAGAAATTACGAAAAACTTACACTTAATTTTGAGACGCTAGTGAGGAAAACCCCAAAGTTCTTACAGCACAAAAGCGCACTAGCGGCAAGAGACCCGCACTAATGGGACCGTTCACTTCCGCAGCTTATCACAGACTGATGATTCGTTAAAATTAAGCAAGGGTGGCACATACATGCTCGAAAAAGGTCAGAAGAAAGATACCTGGAACATTGTTTCTCAACATTGAACAGTTACAGCTTTATTTAAGTTTTTCTGAGAATGCGGGTAAATCCCCGCATAGCGCCTAAGGGTTAAAGAAATTAATTTTAAAGCAATCTAATGTGTTTGAAATCACTTTATAATTTATTGTAGAATGACGTACCGGTACCGGTACATGAAAATATATATGTTGGTTCTATAGTTTTTTAATTTTAATTTCTTTTTCAATTTATAGGTGTTCTTACCCCCAAAACCTCCCAAAGGTGGTTATGCTAATGATACTTACTGAGCATCTAAAACATCTTGAAAGGACATATCCACTGTCTTAAGATTCTGTAGGCGTTGGTATCTGGCAAAGTTCATGTAATGCTTGACTATACTTTGGTAGTAGTCGTTTAAACCAAGTTCCGCCTGAAAGAGAGGATTGAAATAGCCTATTATATTTAAACAAACTGAGACAAGAAATCTGTACAGACTTTTAAAGTAATTACATTTTTTATGCGATTTGTGTAATAATTAGAAATCCTTCTTTACTTTTTAAGTCAAATACAAATTCAATTTAAAAGATGTAGTAGGCAAATATAGTTTCATATTTTTCTATAGTAATTAAATGTCAAAATTATGATGTTATACATAAATTAAATGTTTCATTTAGTATAAAATATAACATATATCAATCTGTCAACAAACCCAGTAGTTTTTAAAATGTGATTTAAAATAAAAAATTATTGTACATCTTTGATATATTATAAAAACGTTAAATTATTCAAATATTTTCTCTATGTGTGAAATATTAACTCACCATTTTAACGTGTAATAATAAACAAACAGCAGTATTAATAGGAAAAATCAATAAACTTCATCCTGTAATGCATGTCGAACTGTTTTTTATTCCCACCATTATAAATTAAGTATTGTACGCATGCGCAAGTCAATTTATCAGCTGGTGTCACGAAACTAATAGTAAACATCTGTAGTTCAATAATCCACTGTTCCTTCACAACAAACAACAAATTAGAAAGGAAACGAAAGTCAGGAAAGAGGAGAGGAATGAAATGTAATAAGACTTATAACCTTTAAAGTGGTGCCAGATTGTTGTCATGTGTAACTATATTTGTTACTAATTATCAATAGACTGCATTTTGAACTATTTCACGGGTTAACTGTAATCTAGGAAAACTTTTAACTTACTTTTAGTGCCATGAATAAGACTGGTAGGTATCTTCTTTTGTGTATGGCCTAATTATCTAACCTAAAAAAAGAATGGTCGTTGTCACCCTCATTTAACATTAAATACAAATCAATTTTACTAAAACTAACCTTATCAATACTTCAAATATTTAATTTAGAACAGGCTAGGTTAAAATCTTGTTTTTTTAATATAAATATTACAGTATAGCCATATCTAACCTAAAATGCCAACTTAAATTTAAATATAACAAAACCTTAACTAACTTACAGCCCCAGTCACTAAATGTTTATGAGCAGATGAGGGTGACTATCAACTCTAATAGAAAGACACAAAACTTAACATTTTCCTTTGTATGCTACATAAAAAAACTAAGAGGGGACGACATCCAAAGATATGCTTAAAAACTAAAAACATGTATATAGCTTCAGCTGAAAACCTGTTTTTATTAAACTAAGAAGTTTTACCAACTTACATATATTATGTTTTACAAACTGGGAACATATTTTGACTTGAATCTGTAAGTAAATACTTCAGGCATTTTTTGTTTTAGTAGTTGAAATTTTTTTAAATAATTTTTTAGCCTAGGCCTACCTAACAGTGTAAAAACACCTTATTGTGGGTAAAGTTTTGCCTACAAGAAGTTATGAATCCTATTGTTCATGTGGAGGGCTATTTTGCTTTAAATATATATTCTGTCAATAACGTAAATTAGTTGTTTTCTTCTGTTTTTCAGTATTTTCTCACGAATATCATGTCAGCTACGTTCAATAGTGTTTGTATGGGCGTAATGTTCAATTTAACAACTTTGATAAAACAAATTTTGATTTTTGGCGCTAATTTACTATTCGACCCTCGGCTGACCTAGGCTACAACAGAAATGAAAAAAAAGTCTAAAGTTCCAACTTATGGTCTTTAGTCAAAGTATGTTTAACTGTATTCAACATTTAACAGTAGAATGTAAAACAACGTCGTCATCTGCAAAAATACCAGCCGAGGGTCGAATAGAAAATTTATGCCTGATTTTCTTATTTCATTTGATTGCATTCAATGTTGTTTTATACATTTCAGTGTTGTTGATATTTTACTATCCCAAGTTTTGTAAGATTTATAAACATTTTTGACATAATTTTACTATCTTCTTTTTAATTTATTTTGTTTAGCCTGATATATTATTTAAGTTACCTTTTTATTGTCAGTGAAGTGTTTTAATCTGTATTTTTTTGAGTTTTGATTTTCTCGTAATTTCTATAAAAGCCTATTTGTTTTATGGTTGTAAAGTCAAGTTTAATATCTACTTTCAGAATATAACATACATTTTCCATTACCTCTAGTCACCTTCATCTGCATAATTAGGCTACATAATGTTTCAAATTCTTAAATTTAGGGCTACCGTTATATAAGTTGGTTCTACTATTTAAATTTTCTACATAAAGTCCATATCATTGACGTTGGTACAATTTGATATTACAGTCGAACCTCGTTAGTGCGAACCTCGATAAAACGATTTCCTCGATAAGACGAATTTTTTTTAATCCCTTTGAAACTTTCGTAAAGGTCAATGCTTAGAAGCACTCTATACAACGTAGTAATTGGTTAAAAACCTCCATAAGACGATTTTTTTTGTGACATGGGATAGGACTGATTAACCTCTACAAAACGAATATTCTTAACACAAAACCTCTACAAGACGAACGCGACCTCTATAAGACGAATTTCTCATGATCTCAACCTCCATAGTACGTAGTTTTCAAAACAAACAGAAGCTTGTCTCGACAGGAAATCCCCATCCACCCCGCTTCCTTCCTCATTCATTGTTTGGCGTGTGACCCTTCCGGCTGTGTTTTTCCCTTGTTTTAGAGTTGTGCATATGTTTAGTGTAATGATAATGGCAGGGAAAAAGTCAGAGCGAGGAGAAACCTCTATAAGACAAATAACGGCAGTAATTAACCTCGATAAAACGAACCTCTTTATTAAGAATACCTCGATAATACGAATTTTTCTCCTATCCCTTGAAATTCGTCTTATAGAGGTTCGATTGTATTATATTATAACATCATTCATAGGCCTACCTTATGATACTTTTTGTAGCCTCTGTATAGAGCAAGAACATGAATAGCATTTTCAGACTCTCCTACCATAGGGTATCTGTTTACAGTAGAACCTGCTTGATACGTTTGTTTGAAGATTTTCATTTAAACATACTTGTTACAGAAATAGAAAATGTCTTCCTCGGTATTATGAGTAAAGAGAAGAAGGTGTCTGCCGGAGTTGCTGCCATTAGAACTCTTTTAAACTTCCTGGAGCATGACAAATGTAAGTTATTAAGATATACATTTTCCAGATTTAATTTGATCTAAATATTCTTTGCCACAAATCGACTGTTTATAATCACGTTTCTTCTTACAGCAGAGACTCTCCAAGAGCTGGATGCTAACTTGAAGACTGCCATTGATGTGATGCGTAACTTGGACTATCCAGTCACGGCAGTTGCTTCTGGTTCTGAGCTATTTCTTCGTTTCATTACATTTGCCACATTGGATTTTAAGGTAATAATATCTATTGTTCGAGATTAGATATTCTAAATTGTTTCATACTTTAAACTATACCAGTTATTTTAGCCTAACGTGGCCATGGAAACACCATTTTTTACATATTCTGAAACTTTACTTCACTGAATTAAAAAATGCAAATCAGAACCGTTGTTGACAAATGTTAACCCTTTAACGGTTCATTAAATCTACTAGTTTTTGATACCAAAATGCTCTTTTTTTTTTGCTCAAATTAAAATACAGTCAACTCCCGATTATGTGGGATAATTACCGGCAAGACACTCACGGATAATTTGAAATCCCGGTTAAAGCACTTCGTTATAGTATAGGGCACAAATACAAGGTATTATGCAAGAATTATAAACATAATGGATATACTGTACCTTTAATCACTCCTAAAACGTATAAAAAATTACAAACACTGCATTATTTAGATTGAAATAGCAGTACAGCAATATATTATTTACAATGTTCAAACACAATTAAAATACTGTAGTCCGTCAGAGTTTTTTGTTTATTCGCGTTTGCTTTCTTTTTCAAAATTGTGGATCTTATTTTTCGTAACACGAGCTTGTCACATAATAATGCATCACCTTGATCGTCTAAATAGTCACGAAAACCTTCGACGTAACTCAGAGCTGTGCCGTGTGTCACTTTCGGCTAAAGATGTTACGTCATAACACAACTGCTACTTATTAACTGCTACTCGTGATTGCAGTAGCATCAGTTTCGTGTTAGTCGTTATTCGTTTGCTACAAGGCCGCCCACCCTCCTGTCACCCGCATTTTTTGATTTTTTTACTTCTCGCCCCACCACCTCTCTCGTCTCTCAGCCCGGTTGACGATCCCGGTTGAGCCGCAACCCGTATAAACCAATCCCGTTTAATCGGGAGTTGAGTGTACAAGTTTTTTATACTTTGTTTTCAATAATGAAAAATAATTTTTATGGTAAATAATTATGATTTACTCACTTTTTATGCTGAATCTTCTGGTAAGGTTAGATCACGTGTTCGTCGTTTCTCAATGAACTAAGTGTCTTATTTTTCTAAAATATTTAGTCAGATTGCACTTATTTGTAAACTATTTACAAATTCTATGCTATCTACAAAGTTGAACACTATTTACATTACCGGTACATGTTTTGATTAAAGATTTTTTAGGGTAGGCCTAAGGGTATCACTGACACTATCATTATCACTCAAGTCCTCGAATAATAATAAACTAACATCAGTGTCGCTTAAATTTGCCATATTAAAAACGAAAACTTTATTGTAAAGCATTAGCGTACATAACGCAGAAAGCTAACCTAAAAACAAGCACACTACACTCTGACATCAAAACACATCAGCTGGCTGTAAGCTGACATGGCCCATACAATTTCGTTGGAAAAGATTTGTAATGAATATCGTTCTCACAGATGCTTAAAATATTAGTTAAATGGCCTGTCAATAGATGGCACCTTTAACCGACAGGATTAAAGATCATTAAACATTGATTGCTGCGTTGACTATGGTCGACAGTAGCACTTTCGAAGCATTTTTCCGGCATCGACTAAAGTCGACTAAAACCATAAAATGGTTAATAAATCTACAAAGCTTGAAAATTCATGGCTAAATTAACAAAATTTTGAGTTTAATTTCAGTATACACATATTTATGCTAATTTTTACTAGTAGCCTATACCAAGAAACCAAACTTTATTATGTAAATTGAAAAAAAAAAATAGGGATGATAAAAACATTTAGCCTAGTAAAAAATATCTTGGTAACCGTTATATTTTAAATGGCTGCTATTTTAGAAATTTACAAAATACATTTTGCTTCTTGATGTATATACTGGTAAAACATAGTATACAAAGTGTGTATACCAAACTCAAAATATTAACAATTTCTCAAATTATCGTAAATTTTTGCAAAACAAATTCTCTGACAGATATGGGAAATTATACATTCTATAAGATCAGCTCCCGTAAGGTAGCTGTGCAATTTTGACCGGCCTGTATATTGGGGTTGTAACCTTCCTAGTATTCTTCCCATTTGCAGCCTATATTTTAGTATATAAATTTGATAATGACTACCTAGCTTTAACCTGGATGGTGTAAGTTATTTCGTATGGTCCTGACAATATTTCACTAGGCTTAATTTGACCGGACAGATTACTCAACCAGGTTAAATTTGTTTTCTGTTTCTCAAATTTAATTGATCAAAAATAAATCATTGGCTATAGGCTAAGTGATCAGTTTCTGATGAGTGCTTCTGAACGTGGACGTATAAACCAAATATATAAATGCACTACTTGTTGTTATAATGTAGGCTGTATGAATCGTTAGTAAGATGCATTTATATTATTTAGTTTATTCGTCCGAGTTCATATTTATTCGTCAAAATTACACTTCATTTTATGCATTCATTGTAACCCTAACATTAAGATGTGAATGAAATTGTTACCGTCTATTTCCAGAACTTCATGGAATGTAAGAAGATCATGCTTCATCGAGGACAAGTGTTTCTGAAAAAGCTGATGGAAGCTCGAGGCAAAGTGGCCAAACTTGGAGCTGGATTTATAACTGATGGATCGGTAAGGTATTACTTTAATCAAAAGTAGTAAAACATTTCTGATACTAGAACTATTATTCCACATATTAAGTACACTTTAATTATAATTTTGGGACAGATAATATACAAAGACAAATATTAAAGTGGAGCCAAGAACAAACAACAATTCATAAAATACACAACCAATAACACAATCTCTCCATATAAGACAATTACTGTAGGATGCTACACATTTTAAAACGAAATAACAATACCGCCTAACTAACATTATTTCAAATCACATATAATGAAATAATTCTAACAGCCGATGCAAATGATCTCAACACTAGGCCAAAGTTCATTGTCCTACAAAGTAAACAAAACACATAACCCTAGCTAGAACAGCTGATAAACAAACCTAATAATGCAAAAGCGTAGACGCCCAAATAAACCTTTCCAAATAATAAAATTAACCATGTCATATTAAGATTAAAATACCAAAGCAAGTAGGCCTAAATCAATGTAAAATGTATCACTGAACTTAACTAAACTGAATTAGGCCTATTATGTTAAACCTATGTTTATAAAACGAAATCTAGCCCATGAACAACAACACTACCGTACGCTAAACAGGCTTATCCAAATTAACTATTTAACTTTTAGCATAACCACTATACAAAGCATCAATCAAACGCATTATTCACATATTTATTTAATCATTCTTTATTTAATTATTCAAATGTTTTACAATTACAAACTAATGTGTTAGAAATACGATGGCAATACAGCGGCCATGTTGTCAAAGTGCAACAGAAGTCATAGAAGAATTTGACGTCTGTACAACCTACAATAACAAACCGAAATGTAAATATACCTCTAAGGCCAGAATATAATATAATATGTAGTAAAGTTAAATTATAAGGAAATTCTAAATTGTGAATCGAAAATGTTAACCTATAGTTAGAGAATTAAGTATAGATCAATATCAAACTTGATATACTGTATGTAAATGCAAATGCGTTTAGACCCATCGCCTGAGCTATTTCGTTATACTATACTGAGTATAGTAAATAATTAGTTAAAAAATAATATTTTGGCGTATGCAAATCATATAATATCACCAATAATTATAATCTAAATATAAAAAGTGTTACTTTGACGAAGTACAACGTTCCGGGAAGCCATTATGTATCACTATAGTAACAAGGACCTGAGAATACACGTGGGAGGCTACAACCAATCCCAAAGCAAGACGATGCAAATTTCCCATGATTCAAGCGGCGGGTCTTTTTCAACCGGAAAAGACGCCAACGAGAGTTGAGTACTATCTTCAAGAACGTTAAGAAGCCAACGCGTCCCTGTATCAAATAGTGACGCTACTTTTAAAAAGTGTCTTTAAACTATCCAGTGATTTTAAAAGCAGAAATTGGTATCTTCCCTATAAACAATATTGTAATACAGTGAACTTTCTAAAAACTATAAAAAAAAAA
Organism: Philaenus spumarius; assembly: GCA_018207615.1. Classification (NCBI taxonomy): domain Eukaryota; kingdom Metazoa; phylum Arthropoda; class Insecta; order Hemiptera; family Aphrophoridae; genus Philaenus; species Philaenus spumarius. Next base: position 157,320 of record JAGFPH010000974.1, read on the forward strand.
ACTTAAAGAACAATCCCTTTTAAATTCAAAGCCAAAATAGACGCACACTTTAGAACTTTTAATATCCATTAATAAAATCATGAATGCGTTTGTAAACAATTTGTTCATGGCAAGCCGAGGGCCTGCCCTGAGATATGAATGAAATATTAATGAGAAAACATTTCCAATCTTCATCATTTTTTAAATATCAATATCAAATCTTGTGCTACATCTAAGCTAGACCCAGGTACGTTTAATAATTTTTTTTAAAGAAAGTGAATCAAAGTTTATTAATTGAAATTTTACTATTACTAGAAAGAAAATTATTATAAGTAACTTTACAAAAATGGATTTTTTTCAAGTACAAGCATTTAATATGATTTTTTTATTTTTAAAATAACATTTTGGATACTTTTTACTATCAAAGGAAAGAAATCTTAGTTAATAAATTTACTATGTTAGACTAGTAGTTTTACCAAACTATCAGTATACATATTTGTACAACTTATGTTTCAGCGTGTATTGACACATTCAAAATCCAGAGTGGTATTCCAGACAATGAAAGAAGCAGCCAAAGCCAACAAAAGGTTTGAAGTCTACATAACAAAATCATCGCCAGATAGTAGTGGGTGAGTTTATATTTTGGAAAACTTAGTTTGTTTGAGTCTACACACATTAGTGTTAGGTTAGAGATAGATTTTATTTCTATTAGGTACTGCAGGAATACTCTGCATAAACTGTAAAATTAAATAAAAATTTTTTCTTGTAAGAATGAAAGTGCAAGAGGAGTGAGAGATGCGGATGAGGTAGGTTGCATTCCAAGAGTGGCTCAAGGTGGACCTTATGGTGTCGGATGTGATGAGAAGGACACTCAATTTTGACCATTCCTTAACGGTTAAGATTGATGGTCTCCTGGAGGCAAGAAGTGTTGGACCTGGATCTGGTGTGAACACACAAGAATGGTATATGGATGGCTCTAAAATGACCAGCGGAGTTGGAGCAGGAGTTAACGGTTCTAGGTGCAGCTTATCTAAGGCTATCTCCTTACCATCGATTTTTCAGTCGGAGGTTATTGCTATTGATCTCTGCGCCCGTGAAATCTTAAAAAACAAGAATTAAGGGAGCTAGGATTAATATCTTTTCTAATAGCCAAGCCGTCTTAACAGCGTTGGAATCATTCACCTTTGAATCAAGGCTAGTTTGGGACTGTTTTAAGGCACTGAATGAAATGGCTCTATGAAGTTACTCTTAAATGGGTGCCTGGTCATTAAGGACAATGAGGCAGCGGATTGTCTTGCTAGAGTAGGGGCTAAAAAGCCCTTTATTGGCAGAGTTCCTTTCTGTGGGAGGCACAAGAGCCACCTAAGAAAAGTTGTTGAAGTTTGGATGGAGAAAACTTGGTCCTCACATTGGAACGATGCTCCTGGGCTTGGGCAGGCTTAAATGTTCATTTGTCTCTTTAAGTCGTAAGCTCAAAAAGCTTTTATTGTTGGACAGAAACAATCTTAGACGGATTGTGGGAATCCTTACTGGTCACTGTCCGGCCAAGTACCAACTAAAAAAAATGTGGCTGGTCTCGTAAGACTCCTGTCGATTCTGTTCCATTGGGATTAAATCGGCTCAACACCTGCCCTGTAAGTGCGAGGCTCTCACGAGTAGAAGATTAATGGCACTAGGAAGTGCTTTTATTAGCCCGGCAGAGGTCCGTGCTGTGGATCCCAAGACCCGTCTCGGTTTCATAAGAGACCTGGGAGGTATCTGGTATGATCATTGAAGGGAAAAATTGTACCACAATAGCTCCATGTGAGTCGCAGTTTTGGGGAGGCCTCGTACTCCTCTATTCCTTAAAAAAAAAAAGAGGTAGGTTGTTTGTTATGTGCTTGTTTTTGAGCATGCAGATTGTTTTCTACTCGTTGTTCATTGGTGGTAGAAGCAATTCTGACTCTGGCCTTCTGCTCTCTCTTAGCATTTTCACATAACTATAATGAACCGGTTTTTGTTAGTCCACTACACTTTCTGTCAAAGTAAAATAATTGTGGGCTTAAAAAATTGTGTCACTTTTTCTAGAAAATTTTATCAGCTGTACTTTTTTGTAAAAATATGAGTACCTCTACTGTTTTTATTTAAAATGTTAAATGTAGTATTTTCTTAAAAAGAGAAATATTTAAGGGAAACATATTTTTGACGAAAGTTTTATTTGTTGTTATTTTGCTGTTAAGTATTTGAGTAGGCTTACCTTTAGTGTCACTCATTTTTTTCTCAATATTTTAGTTTCTGTTATAGGGTGGCGGTGAAATGTTCTCAAGAATACCTTCAAAATTAAAAAATTATTTTGATTATCTTAAATCCATTTCCACATTATTCAAAACACTTCTGATATTGGATCGTCATTGCTTTAAAATGGCGATGTTTATAACATTTTTTAAATAATAGTGTTTAACCCTAGAACTGGCATGGTTAAAGCTGAAATTGAAAAGCCCGTTTATAGCGTTTTGCAAGCATATTTTTAAAAATTCGCCAAAAATAGTAAATGAACCCCAATCCAAAAGTGTTCAATAGCTTTTTTTTAGACAAAACTTCAAAGAATTCAAATATGCCACTAAAAATTAGTTTCTTTTGAAATTGTAAAAGTTATTAGCTCAAGAAACAAAAAATGTTCAGTAACGAAAGGAAAAAGTTCAACTTTAGGCCTACATAACAAGTAGTAAACATTTGTTTGTATTTTTTTCGTAAGCGTAAAAAAGTTTCGTAATTTAGTTCTAAATAGAACTGTATAAAAACATTTATCAATTTCAAATTTTTTATTTTGAAAAAAACTGTTTTTATGTTCCAAGTACACGACTGGTAACAAACCTAGCCCTAGATTGTAACATCATTTACTAATATATGCTTTGCCCAAAAATGAAATATTATTATAACAAAGTGTAGAGGATAAATCAAAGAAAAGAACGGTATACTTGTCTTTCCTTAGTTCACAAACGTGTTTGAGTTATATTTATTTGAATAACAAAATGACATCAATCTAATGAAAAGTCGCCAGTCTACACACACTGCGTATAAAACGGGACATTTGAATACCGTGGGAACCCACGCGCTAGACTTTCTCACTAGAACGTAATAATTATGTACATTTCAATTGTCGTCTAGACAGACAAAAAACCCGTTATTTCTGGATTAATTCCCACCGTTACAAAATTCAGACTTTGCTGTACAAAATGGTGTAATGAAATCTGTCAAAACATTTGATATGGTAGGCGTAAAATTACTTGACAAATGGGCTGTTTCATTGGTTGATGAAAAACTGTCCAATCGCAAGGGTTTACAGTAGTTCTTGGAAAAAATACTATTTTTATAGTGACATCTGATTAGAAGGCACCAACAGAAAGATAAAATCTTGATGAATCCAATGGTATCTTTATAATAGCCAAAGAAATATTTGTGTAGATAGTCTTGAACGTTGAAGAAGTGGGAAATAACAGTACAATTGTATGCAGATTTGCCCGCGGAAATAGCTGTAACACAATATGCATATTTTAAAATGATGATTACGTATTGCCACGCGCAAACCTCCCTACCCTTTTAATTTTTTCAATAAACAC
>JAGFPH010000974.1:184190-200963 GCA_018207615.1 Philaenus spumarius
CCCTTATCATGTTCACTAAACAGCTTAATTTCATTTATTTTATTTTAAATTCCATATTAAATTTATTTTATTTATAGCAAAAATTTTACCTCAAATGCCCCCCCCCCCCCCCGTCAAGTAATTACTAGATCCGCTCCTTAATTACTAGTTATATTATTCTTTAAAACAAGGAACATGGGTGGGATTTTTTAGTAATTTTTGACAAAACCATTTTTTAGTACTTTTAATATTCTGCTGAAGATGTCCTCATGAAAAAAAAACTGCCTCAGCAGCTTGTGTTACAGCAAGTTGGAGGAAAGAAAAACTGCTCAGGTTTTACACCATCAATGAAATGAAATCGTGTTTCCTGACTTTTATGATTCCTGAGTACTTTTCACTTCCCATGACCATAGGCACTCTGTTATTGGTTTCATTCTTAGTTAACAATAAGGACAGATTTGTCCTACTTTGTATTGAACTAAAGAAAGAAGTAATTTTGAGTAACTTTGATTTGTTAGCACCATTTTATGCCCCATCACTGTTTTCTATTCTCTAATTAATTCTGGAGTAAAGCAGAGATATTTATAAGATTTGCCGCTTCTCAATATCTCAAGAAAAAAACTCATTAAATTTTTATCAAAAAAAGGAGCTATAATTTTAAAAGATAAAGTATAAACAAAAATTATGATATAAAGCCGATTCTACACGATGCTACGAACACCTTCCAACGTTGGACGTTTGATGGTTCGTCACATCATGTGGCCATTGTTTAAACCTACAAGTGTCCAATGGCGAGCGTCGAACGTTCGCATTTGACCATATTCCAGCCGATGTCAGTATTCTTGCACCGAGGCAAAGGGATGCCTCCAATGTTGAAGGAAAATGTTCGTTGGTTCGACTCAGCGGCTACACTACTCGTTGATTTGAAGCACTTTTTACTCTCCATTCACACTAAAGACTCGTCTTGTTTAGGTTTATTTTTGTGTTTAGTTTATAATCAGTAATATTATTCATTTACATTTTCACAGGTAGCCTAAGTAGGCTACGATTTATATTTAATACTAGTAAGTTCCCGTCAAAAATCACAGGCAGATTAATTAGATAGATACTATACATTAAAAAAATATAATTTCAAAAATTACTATTTAGAAATAAATTTGATCTAGGGCTACCTAAACATGATGTGGGGATTTTTAACTCGATAGTTGTGTAGGCCTATAATCAAAAGATATAGCCTATTATTATAGACAATCATCCGTGACCATTTTTGAAACTGGTCAAACGTTTACACCAAACTGTTTTCTAAAGTATTGGATCAAACATTCGATTCACCATGTAGCAGGAACGCTCGCTGCACCATCTGTCGAACATACTTGTCTCTAACATTCGGTCTAACGTTTGATAGAGCGTTCGTAGCATCGTGTAGAACCGGCTTTAGTTTAATGCACCTAAATCAAGAACGTATTTACTGCCTAGACTTACATTTTCCACTTCTTCTTCAGACTCATATTCGGAAGAAAATTTTACATTTTCCACTTCTTCTTCAGGCTCATATACAGGAGAAAATTCTAACGGATCATCCACTGCCTCATGTTTAGGTGATATTGCTAGAGGGTCTCGTTCATCCAGAGTAGAATCCCTGAAATAGAGGAGTTAATGTTTTATAGGTACAATCTACATTAACCTATTTGTTATACTAAACGTAGTACAAATCAGTGCAGTATTTGTTATAAGGAAGTTTAGGCATGTGCCTGGAGCACAAAATTAAAAAAAATGTCACACAAAATAAAAAGGAAAATTGTCAAAAGAGTAAGATTTACACAAAATGTAGATAAACTTATGATCTTGCCTTTGTTGTAGTGCCTAGTACACTTTTACAGTATAGTTTCCCCATATTGATATAATTCTTAAATTATTTATAGCAAAGCCATAACAAACTAACTGTAGTAGTGTCTTCAATTATCAGTAGGCCTACTGAAGCAAGTGAAACACGAATTACGCAGGTCATTGGGTCAAACCAAATTAAATGACCTTACGGCAATTGCAATTGAATGTGATGACACTCGGTTCCTAGTATTTCAAGAGCTAATAATTTTAAAAAAAAATTTTAAACAAAAGAGAAACTAACTACTAAAATAGAGTTGCACCAATTTTATAATAAATATTTTTAATCCTACTTTATGGATGTGATTAAAATAATGTAAAACAAGCAAGTATTTAGTGACAATATTAAATTAGCCTATGTAGACGTCTTGAATGTTGACAACCAACATAATATATCGTAAATTTTTTGGTTTTGATAATGTAAAAAAAACATCTGTGATACCTACAGTACAGATAATCTACCTACTTTTGATCATTTACCGCTTAGTGTAGTTTTATTCAAAAAATGCAATGCAATTTTTATATAATTAATAATTTCAAAACATTCTGTTAGGTTAGGTTTTCTTTTATATATTAGGCCTAATTGTTAATTTGTTTTTTAATCATAAATAGATTTTAAAGTGCTCATTGTTACTGCTATCACAAATGGCAATGTTGTTCGAATGACAAACATATATTAAATATCTAGAGTCCTATAGCTAACCGTTGCTGTAGTAAATGAAGCTCATATAAAATTATCTTTCTTGTATTTATTAAAATTGTCAAAACTTAAGCCCTAATAAATTAGAGTTAAAAGATTTGGAGTTTTAGATTAGAGTTTTCAATAAATTGCAAATAAGGAAACTAAACCTTACAGTATTATTACTGTTTCATCTTAAAGGCCTATGGTGTTTTTGTTTGGACAATAAAAAATTCAGAAGAATTTAAATATCCTACTCCCAGGAAAAATAAAAGTAGCTAACTACGTCTTTTTTTAGAATAATGAGTAGCAAACCAACTGAAGTACAATATAACAGTTTAATTGCTAGGACGTTAACAAAAATTTTGCTAGGACGGTAACAAAAATATACACTGTAGGCCTAAGAATTAGGCTGTTAGACCTAATATAGGTTTAAGAACTACAATGGGTTACTCTACATGTTGAACTTAGTCTTTATAAGTTAATATATAGATTTTTTTAAATATAACATAAATTTATGTTAAATGTGATAAATATAAATGATTCCAAGAAAAGAACATCACATCAATTAAGCCGGTTCTACACGATGCTACGAACACCTTCCAACGTTGGACGTTTGATGGTTCGTCACATCGTGTGGCCGTTGTTCAAACCTACGAGCGTCCAATGGCGAGCGTCGAACATTCGCATTTGACCATGTTCGGGTCGATGTCGGTATTTTTGCACCGAGTCAAAGGGATGCCTCCAACGTTTGAAGGAAAATGTTCGTTGGTTCGATTCAACGGCTACACGACTCGTTCATATGAAGCATTATTTTTACTCTCTATTTACACCAAAGACCCGTCTTGTTTATGTTTATCTCTGTGTTTAATTTTAATCAGTAATATTATTCATTTAAATTTTCACAGGTAGCCTAAGTAGGCTACAATTTATATTTCATACTTGATACTAGTAAGTACCTGTGAAAAATCAGAAACAGATTACCGGTAATTAGATACTATACCTTTAAAAAATATAATTTTAAAAGTGTACTATTTTAAAAACAAATTTTATTTAGGCCTGCCTAAATATGATGTGGGGATTTTTAACTCGTTAAATGTGTACAATTAAAACATAATTTATTATTATAGACTGTCATCCTCGTCCATTTTCGCAACTGGGCCAACGTTTGTACCAAACTGTTTTCTTAAATATTGGATCAAACATTCGGTTCACTGTGTAGCAGGAACATTCGCAGTACCATCTGTCGAACTTACTTGTCCCAAACGTTCGGTCCAACATTGGAGCGAGCGTTCGTAGCATCGTGTAGAACCGGCTTTAGCTAAATAGATAACTTCAGAGCATATATTATGGAATAGTAGGCTATGTAGTTTTAGTATTTTGTCGATCTGGTTCATGAAAATTAATTAAACTAATTAATTGTAGGCCTAAAGGATAAGATAGATAAATGTGTATACAGGAAGGAGGCATAAGACACAAGCGCAGCAAGGTTAGATTATGGGTAGCTTTAAACTAAAGGCCTATATATTGTTACAATATATTTTTGATAAGGTATCAAAACAAAAAACAATTGCTTATACACACTAGGGCCTAGAAGGAGTTGTGAGCAAAGATTTATAATTTTTGTTTTTCAAATATGAAACTATTTCATTTACGTTAGAACTGATGGTGAACTTCTAGATTTAGCAACACTATAACATTGATTTACTCAATTCAATAGCATAAAATGCCAAAACATTATTTACTTTACCTCATTTTTTCCCAAGACTTTTATGTGTAATGGGATTTGCAAAGATTTTTTTTTATGACTGGCATTTATATATGATTTAATTTTTATAGTAGAGCCTAAATTAAATATAAGGTGGTAGGATAACGTTCTAGAGCATTTTGTGCACATAAGTTGGCACACCAGCCACATATTGGAGAGGAGCAGGATACTAAAATATATACAAAATTCTGATTCAAAAGCCAAGTTCAATTTTCTTTTACTTACAATCCTGTAATAATATGTAGCCTACACATTAATTTATTCCTATTATTTGGAAGAGAAGTGGATATTATGAATTTCCCGACAGTTGTCGTAATATAGGCATAAATTTTCTATACGACCCTTGGCTGATATTTTTGCAGTCGACGACCTTGTTTCACATTCTACTGTTAAAAGTTACATTCAGGTAAACATACTATGACTAAAGACTACGTTAGAACTTCTATTCAGGCTATTTTTTTTATTCTTGCGTTTCTGTTGGCGTAGGGTTGTATAGTAAATTTGCGCCGCAATATAAAATAGGCCTACCACATCATTTGGTCTTTCGTTTACATTTTATGTAAATTGTGGTTGGGTACAAGGCAGCATAACACAACTAGGCTAACTTACCAACAATACTCTGTAGATATTAGTTGCTCATCTACGAAAACAGTGGTTTCTTCATTACTTATTCGACTATCAAGTGTTACTAGGCCTATATCATTTTCTTCAAAATCTGTTTCTTCTTTAATAAGTTCAAAAGAAACTTCTTCATGTTTTATTTCCGTAAAGCAAAATTCTTGTTTAATTTGATCTAGTTGTTTGTTTCCGTCTAAGGTAATAGGATGTTCCATGATAGGCATGATAACATGCACAGAATATTAAAATATTTATTACAATTGTTTTGTTTTTTTTTATGTAAGTTAATGCCAAAGAAATAGTATATCCCATGAATCAGGCTTGGCTGACTGAATAAAATAAAGGTAATTCTTAAATGATTAGTTTTGTTACTCAATAATTATTTAACTAGAAACAAGGATATTTAAGAAGATAAAATCAATGGTCATGGTTTCTTAACCTACATTACAGAAGGGACCATTGGCTAGACTACAGGCTACAGCCTTCACCTACCAAAAGACCTATTAAAGAAACAGTAAACAAACATGGAATCTATTAAGCCTATTTATTAATTTAAAATAATACCCGTTCCGTGATTAATTGATGTTGATTTCTTATATTGGTTACTTTACTTTTGAGGTTATTGTTTACATAAACTTATGACTAATAGCCTTGTGTTGCTATTACACGTAAACTATCACTTTACTTTTTGAGGTTATTGTTTACATAAACTTAATATGATCCAGAGGTAATAATACCAAGATATGATCTAATGTAATAGCTTTGTGTTTTTACATCACTATCACTATCAATATTTAACAGCTGATAGAACTTCTCTATACGTTATTGTTTAAAAACTCAAGGCAGTTAATGCCAATGGCAGTTACGCTAACGAACATCCAGCCAACGAGGGTCAACGATGGATACCGGTATGACCATAAAAGTCCTGGGTCTAGTTTCAACCTAAATAAAAATATATATATATATATGAATGTTCAGGTAATATTATTGTTGGTGTAAATAATTCTCATTGCAATAATGTCTTCTTGTTTTTATTATTTTATTTTCAATATTGGATTTCAATTTACGATTTGCTGTGGGAATAAAAAATAACTTTTTTAGTGCCAACGACTCAACTCATATAATAATATAGGTTAACCCTATGGTAGTGGTGCCCCTTTTTGTAACGTGGTGGCGCCAAGTCTGACAGAAATTTTATGAAGAATACCGGTAGGCCTACTGATTTAGTTTTGCAACACTTCGTTAACAGAAATGCATACTTTTATTAATATACGTACATGATTAAGTGTCACCCGTTTAGGTTTTTCTTAGTTTTAACAACAATAAAAAAAAAAAACTAGCAAAAATGATTTATTATTGTTAACATGTTTTAATAAATATTACAATAATACACAACATTTTCATTATTTTAACTTTAATTACAAAAAAATCTACATTTCAAAAATTGTTTATCTTAAAACCAATTTTTTTTTAACATAAGTAATATAACAAAACGAACATATAAGAGCCATCTATAAAAAATATTAGAATATGTAGTTGGTACGGTAATTAAAAAAATTGAAAACAAAACCATTGTTCGCAGGTAGGTGGAACTTTGCTTTAGAAGATTGTCCTAAAAATCTACTATTGCACTGGGAAAGAAAATCCAGCTTGATCAGGTAAAGGAATTTTTTGCAATATTTTTATCTTCATCACTTTCAATTGCATCCTGTTCCAGTGTCTATATTCTTATGGAATTCCTTTAAAATGTCTTCATCACATAAATCTGGATCATCAAACTGTTCATCGCCAAGTTTCTCCTAATTCTTTGTTGATCTGCCTCACTGCCCATTATAATTTATTGTTAACACACACTAGTAGGCTACTTTACACAAACTTTGACACTTACACCACAATAAAGAAGCACATTCAATACCTATTTTTTTTAAACATTTTGGTTTACAAGTCGACACTGTATTTTATGACTTCTATTTTTTTCAAGTAACTATTTGCCAACTTCATCCACTGCTCTGGGCGCCACTACCCCAGTATTACATGTTTTTTTTTTTTTATTCACACAAGATTGGTCTTTATCTACTGTATCTTTCCAAAAGCTAATAACTCCGTTTTCAATTGCTTTGTTTTTGTTTTGTAATTGAGGTTTTATGATGGCTCATTGTTCGCTCAATAACATTAGACACCAACATATGCATCAAAGATTGCTCTAGAACATTAGCCTATTCGACAAAAAAAAGGGCCTATAACTTACCCTTTCTAGCCTACAATGCCAAACTAAAAATTTGTTGGGTCCATTTTTATGGGAAGTTAAGTAGTGTTTAACTACTATATAATATATACACGCATCCTATATAATATATAATATATGTTTATGAACAGTATAGGCTAACCTGTAAAAGTTAGTTTAGATTCAGGTGTTGTTATTTTAAGGATGGTATTGTAAGTTACAGGGCTTATAAGTTACACTGTAATTTTGCTGCCTATTCTAATGTTTAGTTGTATTATTAAGTCATGTTTATGTAAACAGCTGATATTATTGGTTGGAATTATACAATTAAACAAAAATAACAATAGTCTGAACGTAAACTTACCTCTAGGCGATATGTAAATTTTAATAAAAATTAATTTTGCATATTGTTTGTACAATTCACATTAGTATCAATGGTAAACTTGTAGATTTGATAGTTTGTATTAACTTACTACCTTTAAACGCTTTATTATTTCTTGTAGTCTACAATAACACACATGTTTCACCATCATTGAAACATTCTTTTACATGAAACACTTCACATACATGAAACAAATTTGGAAATTAGGCTGTGAAAGCAGGCCTTTACAATGACCCAGCAGGTGCATACCATATAATCTGAGGAGTATGAAATAGCCTTCAGTAAAAATAGGAAATTTTAAAATTAAAACATGAAAACTTAAGTTTTACGTATACGTTGAACCTAAGTTTCAAGGTTTTTCAACAAGCGTATGAAAATTATTTAGTTAAAAGAGCTATGAAAAAACTAATTAAAAACTATTTATACTAACGACCGTTGGTTCTTGGTGAAATTCCCCTTGAATGTAGTTATGATAATTTTACACTTATTAAGCTGTGACTTATTTAGTTTTTTGCCTTACTGGACTGTATATATCCTTTGATTTGACGAGTATTAAACAAATGCAAATCATTTAAAAATTTTTATAAACGGTTTTGAAAATGCCTGAAAAAATAGGCGAAACTTACGTCACCGAATAAATTGTGATCACAATGGGACTGCGAGTAGTACAAGGAATTAAGGTATTTATTAAGTTGTTAGTAAAAATCAACTATAAATACATACAACTGCTTAGTTTTTTACTAATAACTTAGTTTGTTGTGCAAACCTTTTGAAAATATCCTTCGATATTAAATTTAAAATAATTATACTCGTTATAAAAATACCAAATCATTTAAAGACATCCCACCAAAATTCTCAATAAGTAAATCCAAGGAGTACTCGGGTGTTAACTATTCTGATAAAATATTCAAATAGCATTTAAGTTGACTAGTTTTCTTCTGTTAGTAGCATAGTAGTATCCTTCCTGATAATGTTATAATTTGCTTACTATATCAAAGACCACGAAAGAATACCGTTGAGGGACGGGCTTGTGTACACCGAGACCTTGAACGCTCCAATGCCGTAGTGCGACATTGTCACGTTCTTCCCACGCTTCTAACTGAATGCGGCTGACTCAACGCATTTATAATTCTTTAAACTGTGCGCTCAAGCCTCGAGCGGTAAATACCAGGAGTGTTCGAGGCTAGTAGATATGGCAACCCCCATCCTATTGGCCGCCTCGCAACGGTATTCTTTAGTGGTCTTTGATATAAGTAATTGGTGAAAAGTTATTCAAAGTGTTTTTTTATTGTAATTCAAATGAAATGTTTTTAGACTTTGCAATTTTCAACATATACTTTTTTGAATGTATTCATTCTCACACCACTTTTACAAACAAGTAACCATATACATCACTGGTCAATGGAGATTTGTTTAAGGTGAAACATTTAACGGCAGACCGTTTGTGTTTCGACTTGAGGAATAATTTGTAGATGAGAATACCACATTCGGAAACAATTATTTTTATTGTGGAATTATTGAAACAATAAAAACTGTGAATAGTCGGCTTTTTTTAGTTTTTCGCTTATATTTTGTAAATCATTGGATGACACGCCATTTTTTCAATGGAAAAGTTGTAGTAAATTAAAAAACCTTTAAAATAAGATCTTGTAAGTCTTGATCAATGCATTTTAAATTGAAAAAACTCGTAAAAACCATAATTTTTTTTTAAATTTGTATCTTAATATTTAAAAAGTTAACGCTAGGCTCAGTCGGATACATTGATTCTACATAATAACAATTTGGGGCGGTATTTTGAAATTACTTATAAATGAATTGTTACGGCTGATTAAATTTTTCGAATGTATTCTGTGTGACGTAGCAGATCTATAGTTATAAATAATACGTTTGCTAAACAGTACGTTCATTCCTAGTTGGAATTCAGAGTTTATCGGCTTAATTGGAATGTGCTGATTTGCTTAGTTGCCGTGAGGACGGTGAACCCATTGGACATTTGGTGGACAAGGCAGTCTGGGTAGAAATGTCGGACCGGTAACACGTGTTAGAGCTGCTAAATTATAATTGTTAGTTTGGAATAAATGTGTATTTGGAAAATTGTGTTTCATTCCACGATATAAAACCGTCTGGAAGTAGACATCATGAGCTTCAAAACGTATATTTCAGATTTCCTTAAAAATTCTGAGAATTAGGTTAGACGTAGTCTCGACTCTCGAGCACGACCCTAAACGCCCAAGTTATGGGTCTGAGTTTAGTAGAGGGTGGGGGAACTTCTCCGCCTCTAGCTAACGTAGCGGCGGAAAAGATCCCCCACCAACTCTACTCTACTAGATTCCTACCCACAACTCGTTTAGGAGCATGTTCGGAACCAATTTTAACCAACTTCTCGGTATTTTCACACAAATCTAAAATATACCTTGTGCCATCTACATGCCATTAACTGCCATTTTTTGGAATTCCAAAGCTTAACTTTTAAAATGTCGATTTTTTAGGTTAAAGGTTTTTAAATGTTCTACATCTTTTCCATTGAAAGTAAAGCGTTCCATCCAACGATTTACAAAATACAAGCAAAAATCCAAAAAAGTACAAATTTTCACGGTTTTTGTTGTTTCAATAATTCCACAATAAAAAATCATTGTTTCCGAAGGTGGAATTCTCATCTACAAACTATTTCGTAACACAATCGGTTTGCTGTTAAATTTTTTAGCATAAAAAATCTCTATTGCTTGGTCTAGTACTCAAGACTGAGACAGTAAAGCCTTACATACTTTTGTTACAGTATAAAGTATATTTTTCTTGTGTGAATATGATTCTAATATTACTTGAACTACAGTACAGGACATTGACACGGGCATGCAGTCGGACTAGAAGACTAGACAACCTCACCTTGTTCTAAGAATAAAAAGACACTACGTGAAGGAGATTGCTGTAAGTACATGTTTTATTTTATTGTTTTTTCCCTGGAGGAATTTTCATATGTTCCTGATTAAATCAATATAAAATATGAAGATTTGACGATTCCCCCTAAGAAATTAGGAGATAATCTGTTGTTTCTATGTGTTAAAAATCTCCAATTATTCGTGTGAAAGTGCCGTATTATTGACAGCCAGGCAATTCGACTACTACTGCTTGTAGTTCAGTGTAGAGACGAGCCGATACAGGGTGCCGCGTGTGGTTTAAACAAGCAGGTGTAAACATATTATAGACATTTACAGCATTGAGAGCCTGCCGAGGTCATTTGCAAAAAACTGCCCTCCCCCTCACAACAGTCCAAAACCATGGTGTAAAACGGTGTAAATAGATAAGGGGTGCTACTCAGAAAGACGAGTTTTGGATGGGTTCAGTGCATTTCATCAGATGACGTCACGGCTCGAATTAAAAATGCAGCCTCTCGTCCAAACTGCGTTTGCACTTAAATCACCAACAAATGTCTTACAACGTGTATATTTTTGTGGTTTCTGTATTGTAACATCAACAGCCATGTCACAGAGAAAATAATAAACTAAGAAATAAGTCAGCTGTTTCCTATAGTGACTAAAGACACAGAGGTTTGGTCTAAATGAATAAATGACGCAATACTTAAATAATATTAACCATTTTAATTTTTATATATACATTTCTAAATGACGCAAAATAATTACAGTAAAATCATTTTTTTTTATAAATGAATAATAGAATATAAAAGCAGACTATAAAAGAAGGTAATATAAAAGCAGACTTAAAAACATATTAATGTATGAACGTATATAAAGTGTGAAAATTATATAAAAACTTTGTTTCAATGAGTAGTGCGTTATAAGCAAACAATAAAGCAGGAGTTAAAATCATAAACAGTTTAATAGATGGAAAAAATATAGTAATGGGACATAACACAATTCAATATGTATCGAGATCTTAATATGATAATGTATGCAATGATCATGGAAGCAATTAGAAGAGAGAGAAGGAATCAACCTGTGTACGTGAAGGAACATAGATATCAAAAGATACGGAACGAGACAGAACGTTCCAGTAGCGGAAAAAACGAGACAGTACGTTCTAGAACCAGGGACTTCTAAAAAGATGGCGATATAGTTAGTGTGAGTTGCAAAAAGTCGGCGAGTAAAAGTGCAAGAAAATGTAGTTTTTTCTTATAACAGGGTGACAAATTTAGTCCCAAAGTAAAATAAACGTACTTTTAAGTTGGTGTTGTTATGGAAAATTAAGTTGATCAAGAAAATGGAGTGTTTTTCGATACATAACTTTTCATGTGCTTTGGCGGGATGATGCAAGATAGGCTTCAGAGGTGAATTGTGTAATCGACGAAAAAATCCTAGGTAAAGAACAGTGCGACGAATACAATAAGTGAAACTGTAAGTAAAAATGGCCATAGGACATATTTTTTAGTCTGCAAATATAAAATTTTCATTTTATTAAAAAACTAACTTCTTTTAACTTCTGTTGCGTCATCACTTAAGATATGGTTCACGAAACTTTGTACAACTGTAAATAATCTTTTGACTTGTTTGTATATTTGTATCACTATGTTTATGTTTTTTAATTGTTGTAAATATTCATTTTTAATCATGTTTGAGTAAATAATAGTTGTCTTGCTGCAATGCCTTGAATTTCTTTATATAGCCACGAATGTCCATTTAGCCAGTACTTTAATAGCCAGGTATCCACCCCTAAGAAAATAAAATTAATTAACAAATATTTCTCAGTGATTAGTAATTACAAGTAAATATATGCAGACTGAGCATAAGTGAGGTTATATGTGGATTATCGTAAATATTATGATCATTATTTTATAGTAGTATTGTGGGAATTTAAGTAAGGTGAATTATAGTAAGGTGAGTTGAAGTAAGGTGAAATATATGATATTGTTCTACGTTGAAGTTGGGAGAAAGATGTTATGGAGAGTTTAGGTGGGCGATGATTTATTATTGAAGTAAGGCAATAGGCCTAGGAGGTATATAAGTGATTTTAAGTATTACATGAGCGACGACTTTTGTTTTTAAGGTGAATAAGTGAAGGAGGTGATGGAGAGATATTAATAATTATTAGATAATCCACATATAGCATTTTTATTTTGATTTAAAATATATATTTTTTTTTTTAATTTTTGAACTTTTTACCGAACCCCATTTTTTTTAACACTTTACACTTAGAAATACTTTTATTTTTTGTAACCATAAGTTACAAAATGGCTCCCAACGTGGGGCTGAAATACGAAAGAAACTATTTTTTTTTTTTGTAACCTTAAGTTACAGTATGAAACGTGCTTTTCAACAAGTATGAGTTTAACGATACAAATATGAAATTTGCTATACCGAATTACCTTCATTTTATGCTCTTTTGGTGATTTCGAAAATGACGTGAAATAAATAGTAAAAAAACTTTCCCACTACACATAAATATAGTGTAGAAAAAGTTATTATTATAAATAATTTGCATATTATTGGAAATATTCGTCTAAATTCAAATAGGGTTAAAGGTTGACTATTTTCTAACTTCAATATCAAATTTTCATCGTTATAAACTACGTTTAGTTAGCTTTAAAACGATAACAAATTCATAATTTTTAAATGAGCGGAAGTGAGTGAACAAGTTTGTCTTGTCGTCTAATCAAAGAAAAAAACTTCTGTTCAAATCATAAAAAAATCCATTGAAAGTAATATTACTATTCACTTTTTTTAAACTAATTTTTAATATAAAACAGTTTTATTGACTTATGTATTGCTAGTTTCTTTTTGGATGGAAATCACTTTCTTCATTTGTATGGTTGTCCATTTTACATATATTGCAGTTGTATTTTCGAAAGAAAAATCTTTTCGGTGTATTATTATTTTTTTATTTTACATATTGTGTAGTTTTGTCCTACATTGTTTTGAACATTGTTGGTCTTATATTCATTTTTTGACCCTTGAGTCCAAAAAAGTGGTTTTTACAAAATGTCTGTCTGTATGTATACAAAGCTAGAGCCAAAACTATTAGATCGATTTCAAACAAATTTGCACCAGACATGACAAGTAGGCCTGTATAGGTGCACGAAAAACGGGTTTGAACAATTTTGAAAAACAACCCCCTTTTTGGCCAAAAAAAACCCCAAAAAATCAGTTAGGGTATTATTTTTTTTATTAAAAAAACGGCTCTAACGATTTTGATCAAATTTGGCTTATTTGCAGCCCTTAATGTACCCTACCACATGCAGAAAACCGTATCTTTCTAAAAATTCTTGTATAGCTAATAATAATAATAACTGATTTTTAGAGGTTTTTTGGCCAAAAAGGGGGTTGTTTTTCAAATTTTAAAAATCTTTTTTCGTGCATCTGTAGATTCCTAATTGACGTATTTCATGCAAATTTGTTCGAAATCGATCGAATAGTTTTATCTTTAGCTAATAATAATAATATTTATTAGTTAATCTCCTAGTTTAAAATCACCTCTCCTACCCCTCCTACGAAAATGAAGTTACTGTGAATCTGTTTAATAATTTAAATATGTTTGCGAGAAAGTATGTGCCAGTTTCTGGTACCGTTTATTTGAAATGTGTTTGTTTTATAACCTTTCTGTTGTATATTTAACCTTAATGTGTGTACAATTTCTGTAAGTTGCTCTGTCATGGTTTTAATGGTTTCAAATTGTCTAGTTCCCGTGCTATTGTCGTTTTCCGTGATTCTTAAGTATTTTTTGGTGATTTAGGTTTTTTTTTTGAAAAAGTTGTTCAATTTTCCTTAGATTCTTTGGTCTAGTGTTCTATTCTCCATTGTTATTATATGTTCGCAGTGGCGTAGCGATCATGGAGCGAGTGGAGCAACCGCTTCAGGGCGCTTGGCCTCGAGGGGCGGAAATTTGTTGAAATAGTACTTTATGATGCAACGTGTCGTCTAAATTTATCATTAGGAGTCAAGCGATAGATTTTTAGAACGAATCGTAGGCGCATACTCCATACTGGCTGTTGTGAAAAGAAACACTGGTTAGTAGGGCCAACAGTTCTTGGCACAAGGTTTACGCACGGGCCTGGCTGTGAGGCTACACACTTGCGAGTGAAGTCCTACGTAAAGATTTGTATCACTGTAATGAGTGCTGAGGAGTAACAAAAATATGTTACTTATGGTGAGGGTAAAAACTAGGTAAATAGGACCACCAGTTTTCCGATATTGTAAATGCAGGTTTAATCTTCCTAACATTGCCAGTGACTTCTGCAAGTACAGAAAGGTCTTTTTCTAAGCTAAAAATTATCTTCGCAACACAATGTCGCAAAAACTTCGAAGTTGTTTGGCAACAATATCTATAAAATTAACGAGAGCGAGGATTGTTGATTTTAGTAAAGTGGTAACCACATTTGCAGCTGAAAAATAAAGGAAAAATTTATTTTGAATTTGAAGAGCTGTAAATGTAAAGTTTTCATTTTGTGTTAGACATTTAAAAAATACTAAAATAAGCATTATGTGAGAAAAATAGCAATTTTGATATAGGCTATTATAATTTATTCATTTAAGTTAATGTTATATTATAAACTAACTAAGCCCCCGTGAAAAATCACAGGATTAATTAGATACCTATATCAGAAATACATCATTTAAAAAACAAACTATTTAAAAACAACATTAAGGAATATTTATCTAGGCCTACCTAACTATGCTGACGGGGACTTTTAACTTGGTAAATGTGTACAATAATAAGAATTATAAAACTGTAGGCCTATTTTTTAAACATTTTTATTTACATAGTCTACGTTATTAAATACATAAAGAAGATAAAAATACTATCTGTTAATTGTTTTTTATTTCATATTGATAGATCAAATGATTTTATAGCATACATTAGTTCTACAACTCATATTTTATTTAAAAAAATCAACTTCACAAGAAATTATAACTATTGAAGTTGTAAACATCACCCCAAACTATAATCTACACTGGGTTTGTTTAAGTATTACAGATGATGGGTGAAATCAGCTGTTATATTATATATTACTCACGTATGTAAGCATGTAAGTACGTACGGACGTATACTCGCTTTTATAAAAGTTGATGTATTAACAAAACAATTTAATTTAATTTTAATATCATTAGCACTGGTTATATTTACCTAATTATCGCTCTGAAACATATATATAACTAAAACTATAAGGCCAACTTTAAATTATGTTATGAATTTTGAACATCGTGGGAGGGGGGGGCATGTCTAAATTTTGGTAAATTTTTTGTGGATTGTAAGTGTGAGTCATCTGTCTACCGGTTCAATATTTGGGAGGGGGGGGCTCCTTGATTGTTTTTGCTCCAGGGCGAACGATGCCTCGCTATGCCACTTTATGTTCGCAAATTTCAGGTCTTAAACCCTTGTATTACATGTGCTATTATTCGGTTGTCTTCGACATTACGGTAAGTAATTAATAGATTGATTTGTGATTTGGCTGTCCATCCGTAAGCTCTTGAAGCCATTTCTTATCTGGATATAAAAGTATGTGTATTCAGATGGTAAGCCGTGATATTGGGAGGGTTGAACTAAGGGTATTTTCTCTTTCCTCTCCATTTCAGTGTTTGTTTTCGTTTTTTATTTTATTTGGGTGTTGTCTTGCTTCTTCGTAGATGTGTTCGTTTTTCCTTTGATTGGACCATTTGAAATTTTGAAAGATCACATTTGAAAATTTTTGTGACAACTCATGACTTTGTTCAGTGATATCTTGTTCGATGAAATTTGACCTGGTACGTCCGTTTTGACTTCCATTTGCTATCGGGTTAATGTTGTGATTGAAGCGACTGGTGCGATCATAGCTCTGCGATTATCGCTGGAAGATAATCGCGGAGCGATGATCGCCGTCAGACTGTTGTTATTGAAGCGATTATTCTACCAGTCGCCCGTTCATAACAAGACAACAAGACCATTTGGAACAATGCAAAGCAGGCGCCCGAGATTATCTCAGAGCGATGATCGCACTAGTCGCTCAATCACAACGTACCTTTACATCTAACGCGTCTGGCCTGTTAGTTTCATTCCATTAAGTTCTTTTGAAATCTATTTGATATTATTAATTATTATTAGTTGTTTTTTGTTATTTATTTAAAAATCTTAATTTAGGGTATTCGTGTTTACCCCAATACTTACACTTTGTAACTACTTTTCAATCAATGTCTAATTTTATCAAAATAATATTAAAACAATTTTATTCTCACTTAATTTTGTGTTGCATGAAATACTTATATTGTGTTTTTGTATTCTTCCAAATGGGTTAAGTACCTACTACTGGTCTTCAA
>JAGFPH010000974.1:200973-216542 GCA_018207615.1 Philaenus spumarius
AACATTTTCTTTATTATTATCAATGAATGCAAATTTATTTTTGTATTTTTCAACTATATTATATTACTTTTTTTATAAAATTCGAATAGCTAGTTTAATACTTTAACATGTTACATTGCATACGATTACCACCAATAATAACAAAGATTTCTTTTTCACCAAGCATTAAGTTAGAGAACTTATTTAATATTATGATTTCTTCTGCTACTTTCAAAAGTAGTAATGTGTTGTTTTTTTAATAAATCTTACTGAATTTGTGTATTTGCATTATTTTATAAATTATGTAGAGCCTCCTTTTTCCATAAACATATTTTTATGAAAAACTTTAATAAGTTATTGGATGTAACTGTAAACTTTAAGTTACCTAATGGGTTGTTTTAACCCTTTGCACTTTGGTAGGATTTTTAATAAAAGTCCTCTGGGCTCAGATGGCCAGTAATGCTGGCCACAGCCATTTCTTTATCAAGTCTGAATTGTTTTTGCAAGTTACGTTCCTCTCAGCTGGATGGCCAGCAGTACTGGACAAGGTAAAATTCCTCGAACGCCCGGATGGCCAGCAGGACTGGCCACACAAATGATGTGCATTAATTTATTTTTAGTAGTTTTATTTTGTCGGGATTGTGCTGAAATCTAGAGTCTAAATCTTAATCTAATTAATTTCCGTTTTTTTTCTGGTCTGTGTTGTATCAAAACGTAGAAATATTCATTACATTATAACCTTACCAGCAGTTTAGTTTTACGTTGCGGTGGTCTAGGCTAGTGTTTTTAAAATTTGAAGTAATTTAATACAACAAAAGTTAATTAGTTTATTATAGGTTTTAAGTGTTTTTTTTTTTTTTTTTTTTGTTAACATGTTCTTAATTTTATTTTAAATTACCTAAAAATGTTGTTCGATAAGTTGTATACAATGGACCCAATGGTTTATTTTATTCATTAAAATATATTATAACTATATATTTACAGCTAAACCAAAAACTCACCAATAACAATATAATATATCTACTTTATTGTATGGCAAAATAAAAGACTTACTAAAAGCCCACGATTTTGTTAAACAAGAAATAAATACCCACTAACAACATTTTTCAGATTGTAGTGAAAAATAATTCAGAGCTGTTGACGCCGCAAGGTCAAATTAGCGGCAGAGCTGAAACAATATCGTAAGCAGCCAGTCAGGCTGGCCATCCGAGCTGTGAAGATGTCTAATTCGATACAATAGTCAGAGC
This sequence comes from Philaenus spumarius, assembly GCA_018207615.1. Classification (NCBI taxonomy): domain Eukaryota; kingdom Metazoa; phylum Arthropoda; class Insecta; order Hemiptera; family Aphrophoridae; genus Philaenus; species Philaenus spumarius. Next base: position 202,200 of record JAGFPH010000974.1, read on the forward strand.
TGACTGAGAATATCGTATGGCCAGCAGTACTGGCCAACCGAGCGCAAAGGGTTCAGAGAATAAAATAACACTTTTAAGAAGAAAAAAAACAATTATGCGTAATTATGTTTTTTTTTTCCTTAAAGTGGCATAAAATGTCTACTTTATTTGGGAGAGGGAACCCACAGGCAGGTTTTGGGGGGGATTTGCGCCATAAGCTTTGAGGGGGATGGGCACTCCTGATAGTTATGAATGCACCTTTTAATTTATTATTAGCGAATTTTTGTGGGAAAGATCCCAGAGACCCTTATGTTGAGACCTAAGGAAGTAGTAAATGAGCACCGATCATGGTCCTCAGAACACATTTTGGGGTGTCATTATAAACGATATATACAGGGGTTTACTCGTGATTTTTCCAGTACCGGAACACTGCCGGAACTGACCAAAGTGACGGAAAGGGGGATATACAATTTTTTTTTTAAATTTTCACTTCTAAAACCTCTACTTTAGTATCTATGGTGACTTTAAAGGAGAGTTGTAAGAAAAGTACACGTGTATATGTAATTATTTTTGTAGTTGTATATAGCACTTAGAAAATTTTAGAGACACTCAATATTTTAAGCAAAAACTTGACAAAAAGTCTATTATTTAGTCAATTTTAATAGCCTTTATCGGAAATTAAAATCCTCGGTAAAAGACTGAAAACCTAAACACATTTTATGTATATCAAAAAATGACTATTCTTATACAAAAACAATTAAACACACAATTATCACGAGAACACAACACAGACGCTTGTTTATGAATTATTCTAACAACACTCAAAAGTCACAAAACTAAACGACCAGCTACGTTTTAGTGTTTGACAGTTCGCGAGAGGTAGCATGTACCGGGCAACCTACTAAATCGCCGTGTGGCCGGCGCGGCAGTCAGCAGGTACCTACATTTAAATATTTTTCTCTTATGGGGCCTTGTATTTGTGTCAGCGTTTGTCAGTGTACAGCCATTGTTTGTATGTATTCCGTGATGTGTTCTCATTTGGGATATTTATTTTTTAAATATTAAATATTCGTGAAATGAAATGAGTTATTCGATAGACTAAGTATTAATCAGTAAATGTGGTTCAAATTATATCATGTTTGGAACTAATTTTGATTACAATAATGCCGAAAAAGTTAATAATATGAAAGTTTAAGGATCCTTTTTTTAAACTTTTCAGCCGCCTCGACTCTGAATCATCGATTTCTTGTTTGTAGTCGTTCGCAGCGCTCGCCGAACATCAAAGACGTGCCGCGAGGCTGGCAAAAGGGTGTCTGGTGCTCCCAAGTTGTCCCATTTCGATTCCGAGCTAGGGGCAATGTGGGAGACTTTACTGTAGTTGGCTCGCATGGTCGCAACGCTCTGTGGGGATATCTTGAGGTTTTTCGATTGGTGGATGTAAAATTCTGAACCGAGTGTTGAATGAGTGTGAATGAGGGAGTGGATGGTCCAGTGCAATGTTAAAACAAAACGTAAATACAAAATTAATAGAAGGCAGTACCGGAACGGCGTTCCAGTACCAGTAAACCCCTGGATATATATGTAAGTGTTCGCACTTTAACGGGCGCATTTTAAGTCTGATTTGGTCCATATTTGCTACACAATTCGGTTGGCTAAGACACTCTGACAAGTTCGTTAACCAACAAAATCCAACTACTCCAAGCATGTATTTTGACCGGAATTAACTATTTTTTTAGATTTTTTATAATAGAATGAATCTTTTTTAGGGTTTTCTCTAAAAAAAATAAATGTAGGATATTATTCTGCACAGTTTGTTTATTTTACACAAGACCTTATAGTTCGTTTGGTTCCCTCAAAATCGATCAAAACGTAAAATATCTTAAAAGTATCCGGTTTAAATCCACGTGCGTGGTTTTACCGTGGGGGCATCTTCTGATCGGAGGAGAGGGTTTTTCCGCTCCGAGTGGAACAAAGCAGCATATGAGTCGAAGTTGAAGGCTTAGGTGAAAATAAATTCTACTAATATTAGTTCTAATATAGTTCTAATATTAGTTCTAATATAGTTCTACAGAACTATTGGACGCCTTCGTGAGTAGACCAATTTCCCAAATTGTTGGTTGAAACCCTGAAACATATAAATTTAATTTTGCAAATTCGCTAAACTTTCATCAGCAGTGCAGCAGTAAGATCGAATTACTTTTAATTATTTTAGGTGTAATTTAATAATAAATAATTAAAATCAGGTTCTAGATAATCACCATCATTCTTATTTCCTTAAACTTTTTCAGTACCGTATACAAATTCGAATGTCTTCTTGATGTCATTTCACAAAAAAACATAAACTAATCTGACAAATATTTACTGAATTATTTGCAAAACTTAATGTACAAACGATATGTCTACAAAACTTGGAAATTAAAATAATTTAGTCTATTAATAAAAAAAAACACCACAAAAAAGATCACAAACAAAAGTCGCAATACAGACAAAGCAATGATCGTTCATGACACAGATGAACTGCTCAAATTCAAAGAGAAATAAATAATATTTCACAACCAATGTAATCTGTGACTTCCTACTAACAGTATAACAATGATGAAGTCTCAATAGATATATTCTAAAATAGTTTAGACCTTGGCTTCGAGTGACCCAAGTGCCGCTATAAATAAAATTATTGTTATAATGGCCGCATCATAAAATACTTCGTATGCAATTTTATCAATGATTTTTCATAGGTACAAAACACATCTTTGTTTGTTTAACTATTTGTATTTATAAATAAAAAATAAATAAAATAGTGTTAAGTTTGTGGATGTTGGTTTTTCCTAACCAGTGCATCGATACTAACATTTATATTTGTGATGCGGAAAACTAAAAGGGACCATATGTCTCAAAATTTTAAAATTTAGATATTTATGCCACATATAAGGAATTAAATTCCTAACAATTTGGTGTGAAAACCTTCAAAATAAATGAAAATTTGGCGAAGTTGTGACATTTTGAATGTTTGTTAGCGGAAAATGTAGTTTTGAGAAAAACACATTTAAACTTTGGATGTTGCTAGAGTTTATGCTAGCAGACAACTGATCAGCTGATCACTTAAAAACCGCATTATTAGCTGTTTAGTGGCAGCATGCAGTAAATAAAAATGCTGGGACTGTATTTGACTGTTTTTTTACTCGATTTTTAAAACAGTTTATTATTGTTTAATTTAAAATAACACCTAAAAACTATTGTGAAAGGGACCATTTGTTGGGGATTTTCTAGCTCTTGTTGCGTAACAACTGAAAAGGTACCAAATGACGGGTATCAGTCCAGGCAACGTTCTTAATTCTGCCAGAACCCGTTTAGAATTCTCTAAAACGCCATTAGGAAGCAGTAAGAGCCACATTCTGAGGCTACTTTTTCATGAGGAAGAGGTTCCAAATGTCGCTCCAATGCTATAATTCCATAACGACATTCGGTCCCTTTTCCCAACAATGACAGGCCTTTACAAAAATACATATTTTATAACATCAATAATGATTGTTGGTGGACATATAAACACTGATTTCAGATAAAATAAGAAGTTTATTACAAAAATAAACAAAGATCCAAAAATTACCGAAATTGACGTGTTTCGGTTTTTTGCGTCTTACGCAAAATTTTGTTGTCCGACAAATGGTCCCTTTTAGTTTTGCGCATCACATTTATTGTTGACAAACGAACCAAATGAATAAATGACTTATCAGACAGGGAACACCTATATTTTGACTTTATAAGTCTAATGTGGAAAAGCTGCATTCGCAAAAAAACGTAGGGATAAAGGGATAAAGAGGGGATACTTTGGTATTTCCAGGTTACCCTTCAAACAAACTAGTAGGGAAATCTTGTTCTGATATGTTGGCAACCCTGTTTGGCTGTTGGATTTGCTTTGTCAGTCAAGGTCAAGGGTTTCCTAATCACCCCCACACATGGTAGCAAGGCAAAAGATTAGTTTTTAAATGCTTTTTTTTATTCACCCCAATGTGAGGGGAGATTAGAAACAGCAACTTTTATTTTTGTTTGTTTATTTTTAAAAAGGATTACATTTTTTTGTGTGAAACTTGTTCCTGGGGTGGAGAACAGAAATTTAACCTATATTTCAATGTCTTAAATTGAAAAATAAGAAAGTTACAGAGTCTACACCCGATTCCACATTCACCGTGCAGTACAGAGCGCCCATAAGCCGTGTTATCCTTACAACGGTCTCAGAGACAATAGACAACTAAAAAACATCAACTCCCATGCTACGCTCAGTCAGTTGACACAACCCGCATGACAATAAACGTGATGTTGCTGTAATGGTAGTAGCATGTCTATTCCTCCGTAAGACCTCTACTGCACGGTGAACGTGGAATCAAGTATAGAAGTTGAAAACTGTTTCTATTCACCCCATTTTACGGTAACTTAAAAAAGTCCATTCCTATTCCGCTTCTTCCCTGGTAAAAAGGATCCGACTGCAAATAACACAATTCCAGTTAAACATTTGCTCTGCTTACGTTCTACACAGAAATAGTAGAAGTTTCTAATTTTCTTGGCAGATTTCCGACCGTATAAAATGATGTTGCGGACAGCCCTGGTTTAGACCATAGAACCACATTAAATAAATTCACTTGTGCAGTGCAAGCTGTTAAAAATTTAGTCCTTCAGTAAAAATTTTAATATATCAACATCAAATTAAACTGCTGCTCTAATAGTAAAAAAAAATTGTAAATCATTCAATCACATACATTATAGTAAAATGCTTAATACAGCTGATGTTACATACACTTTAGAGTTGTCCATTATCCAGGCTTAGCACATATGAATAAGATTTAAGTACTAGTTAACATGGGCGCCCATATGATATTTTCTAGGGGGGGGGGGCTAGACCGAGGTATGGGGCGTAGGGCTTAACACCATTCACTGCTAAGGACGCACATGTGAGCTTGACACTGAACACTATGAGAAGCGGGTGACCCACAGAAATTGCACGCCAGCCCCCATATTGGGAGTATTTTCAATACACAATGCATTGCATGCTTCGCACGCCAATTTTAAGTCTATATGCTAGGGCGCACATGTGCGTTCGCTTTAAAATATTAGTGATTATTACGTAGAAAGCTTCAAATTCTACTCATTTAGACTATAAATATAAAAAATAAAAGGTCAGCTCCTAGCATAGGAAATATGAAATTTGCTTAGCAGTGAACGTGTTAAGGCCATCCCCTCCTTCGGCAAAAGGAATCCATTGATATTTTTGACCTCCCCAAGAAATTTTTTAAAATTTGGGAAGCCAATTTGGCTGTTCAGATGAACTATTAACCCACACAGCATTGAGTCTGTACCTTTACACCGTCAGTGAATACACAAAGACCTATAACACTCCTAGAGGCCGCACCAAGTAGTGACCCAGCAGCTCATGCTTGAACTCTTGTAAAACATAAAATAAGTGTATGTAAAATTAAACAGCTCATAACATTTAAAACATATTTTAGTGCTAATCTCTTTAAAGAAAAATACGTGACTATAATTAATAATGTACATATTTTCCTTCCCTGGAAAAGGCGCCCATGCTAGTTAAATATTTCATGAGTTGTTAAAACTTGATATTTGATTTATTGTTATAAAACATTGTGTCAAGATTATCAATAGAAAAATAAAGTAACCAATTTAATGTGCTTACTGCCTTCACTGTGAGAAACTCTGGATACATGGCCCAAGGAACTTGGGACATTACAGAATAACAACATTGGTTGCTGGAGATCGGATGCTGGACATGATCTCGGACCACATGGAGATCAAGTACTCCTTTTTAAAACCTTTCCGAGTGGTAATACCTGATCGCGAACAATGGTCAGAAGGTAGAAGTCCCCTCCCTGAGTGTGGGCTAGAATGGTTCAAAAACAAAGGGGAGTTCAGGTGCAGGAATCTGTGGTGGAAACCCAAGGCAGGAATGTGTGCTGTCGATGGGGGGAAACCCCAACAGTATTCCAAACAGAAATTACAGCCCTACTGGAATGTGCCAGAGAGAATCTTATACTCAGTCATATGAACAGAGAAATTTGCATTTATACAGATAGCCAGGCAACTTTGAAAGCCCTGAGCTCAAATGAGTTCAAGTCAAAATAAATCGACCACGCAGCTGGACCGCTGACGTGAGTTGAGCAAGTTTCCAAAATTAAGTTTATATGCCTATGTTTTAGGGTTTCAACCAACAATTTGGGAAATAGGTCTACTCACGAAGGCGTTGAACAGCTGTCTGTGTGTACGGAATATATTTGTAGAATTCGTTTCCTCCTAGTGGCCTCGCGAGTTTGCATCACTTGGCTTTGAACTGGGTACTTTTATGGTATTTTACGTTTTTGTCGATTTTGGGGGAACCAAGCGAGCTACAAGGTCGCGTAAAAAAACAAAATGTGCAGAATAACATCCTACATTTATAAGTTTAGAAAAAACTCTAAAATAATTTCATTCTCGTAGTAAAAATCTTAAAAAATAGTTACTTCCGGTCAAAAAACGTACTTCCGGTTGTTGGATTTTTTTGGCTAACGAACTCGTCCGAGCCACATAGACAACCAACACGTGTACCAAATTTGGACCAAATCGGACTGAAAATACGGCCGCTAGAGTGCGAACACATATATACATATATATATGAATTTTTTTTACACCCCAAAACGTGTTCTGGGGACCATGATCGGTGCTCATTTGCTACTCCCGACCTTGGGTCTCACCATAAGGGCCACTGCAATAGCTCATTTTTCCTATGGAAATTCGCTTACTAGTCTGGAAATGCGTCGAATCCATGAAACAGCTTGCGGGTCTTAACGAGGTTACACTCTGTTGGGTACCAGGACTAGTGTTGGCTTCTTTTTAAGCCATACTTAGCCTGCACATACATATCATAATTTACATATTTTTAAGAGGACAAGAAGTGATGAAGGTCTTTGAATTTGTAACGGCCTCCATATAGGTAGTAATGTAAAAATAACAGTAATGTACTAAATTAATGTTACAAAAATAATTCAAACAACATATTTAAGGGTTTTAATAATGTACGAAGCACTTTTGTCTCACAGATTTTTGCCAAAAACTCTTCATTTGTAGCACTACAAAATAACACGTTGAATTATAAATCTGTTTTAGGTGGCCAATTCTGTAAAAGTCACCACTTTCCACTTTATTTATCTTGTTCTTCTCTGCTCACTAAGCTCTTTAAATTGAAGGGGGGAGGGGGTTTGTATTTAACAATTTTGATTTGCCCTTCAAACCCCTTGTTTCGAGTGTAGGGTAAAAATTTACCACTATGGCAAAGGGTAATTCAAGTGATCATAAAAATATTCCCCGAATGGCAATCAATTACAGTGGAACCTCAATAAATCGAACCTCAATAATTCGAAATCCTCGATAAATTGAATTTTTTTATTCCCCTTGAACTTTCCTATCTTTTGCAAGTTAAATTTACCTCTACAAATCGAATAGTTCACGAGAAACACCTTGATTAATCAAAGTTTTACAGTATTTTCCGCCGTTAAAGTACCTCTATAAATCAAAATTGTGCAACCGCCGCACCTCTACAAGTCGAAGTAAGGGCACTAAACCCTCTATTAATCGAAGTTGTGTGAAATTTGTGTGATTCAAAAACATTGATACTGTATTTTACTGCATCGTATTTTGACAGGAAATACCGATCCTTTATTCTGGTTTCTGGTAGGATTCAATTTATTGAGGTTCCACTGTAATTTTATCTATTCAAAAGTTGTGGTTAGGATTTTTTAATCACACTGTATATAGTTGGTTGGTTTGCCGTCTAGTGCAAATCTTTATATATAATACATGAAGCCGTTTTTTGTAAACACAACTCCTCCCTTATTTCTGGACCAATTTTAATGTTTGAGGTTTCAAAAAATTCGTCTCATTTCGTGGTTTTGCAATAAGGTTTTAGATGTCAAAAATTCTTATCCTTAATGGCGTGAGCTAATCTCAAAGGTCGGGTTTTCCCCATAAGATTAACATGGAAAATATTTAAAAACCATTTCTATACAAAACAGCTGTTTATAATAACAAACAAACTAATCCAGCTGATTTCGTGGATGTAAATAACGATGATTACAGTATTCAGAAGGTTATAAAATCATTTTAATACAAAACAGCTGTTTATAATAAGAAACTAACTAATACAGCTGCTTTGTGGAAGTAAATATTGATTTTTAAAAGGGAGGAAATGAATTATTTATTCAAATTATAAAATTTCCGAACTAATTTGTTTTGAACATTTAACATCATTTACCATCTTAGTTTTGAGGTTATTATTTATAACTTTTTTGTTAGGTTTTTGATTAAGTGTAGACCTGAGCCTTACTGGTTCTTTTAACCTTTATTATTACTGCTGTTATAAAATATAAGAAATAATTTGATTTGAACATTTAACATTATTTACCATCTTAGTTTTGAGGTTATTATTAATCCTACACTTTTATTATAGATAAAACATAACATATGTTTTTAGAAGGTCGCACCGGGGGTTGGCGTGCAGAGCACGCAGGGGTCTCCCCTAGTTCCTTAATATTCTCTGATACACATATAACCTTCGCAAAGATTCGCAAAAACTGCCTAAATAAATGCATGGAGGGCTCCAATTTTGATTTATATAAAATTGATCTAATTGTATGAATGCCAACTAAATGAATTGTTAGCTATTCTAGTAAGTTCTGTAACTAAAGATTGGAAACCAAACTGATCCATTAATAGCAAATTTTACCGTGTTAAAGGCTCATCTTGTCTATGTCAATATTGATACCACCAGCAGGGGCAGATACAGGGGGGTATCAATTTTTTTTAAGGCTTGATTTATATGTTTGATTTACAATAAATCCATACAAGTGCCAAATAACACTATATTGTCGTCTGACAGCAAGTGACAGACAGCACTATTATCTGATTATTAATGTGACTATTATCGGTGTATCGTCTGATTGTATTGAATATTTCATCCACTAAAAATCATCCAATCTCAATAAAACAAAAAACCTTTGGAAACAACATTAATTTTTGTATTTAAGAATTTGTTCTAAAACGTATATTTACATATTATGTAATCATCATTTGAAATTGTAGTTGTCTAAAAAGATGACGCCAGGCTAGGAAACAAAAGAAAAGACACAAAACTTGTCACTTTTCTAAGGCTCATAATCGTTAGATAGACTTGTTTTGAAAAGAATATAAGGTCACCTTTGAATTCGCCTAGATTTGAACTTTCTAACACTCCCTTCCAATCATTCGTCACTCTTATAATTTCTTAGATATGAAGTTTTCTGTAAACCCTTTGTTTTACAGTTTTTCAAAGCAAGCATATTTTGTAATTGATATATATCTAGTACAAATCGATATACTTTGTTTGATATAAGGAAAACCTGATTTACTGTTCATGGGCTACAGCTATAGGTGTTGTCTGTGAAATATGTATCATTGCGCCGATTGTTTTAGCGCATTTAGCCAAGCCAATGGAGCAAAAATAAGGCTAATTTTTTTATTGAATTTAACAGCAAGCGACATCTGACTTTAAGGGTAGCACAAGTGTATGTAAAACTATCAGGCAAAGAGCTTAGGCAAGATAATGGCCTAAATTGTTTATAGTGGAATTGTGCAAAAACTATTAATGCGACGAATTTCATCTTCCGCTTGTTTGAAGTACACATACTAAACAATAATTTTCGGAAAGATTTGCTCCAAGTATTATAAATTAACAAAGAAATAAACTTTTGAAGAATAGTAATTTTTAAGCGTTCTCCGACTTTTCTCGGTGAGAAATGGTTCGATCGGGGTTTTCAAAGTCATTTCATAAATTTTTTTAATTCTCTACAAATATCCCGTTGGAAGTATCGTGATCCATGCATACGTTTTTATAATATCAACGAAAAACCCAAGAAGTCAAAATTTATTGTTGCCTGAGACTTTTTGTATTTTACAACAAATTTTTAAACTGAAATTAAATAACAAGAAAAATCTCTATAGGTTGGGCTAATTGTTTTATGGAGCGCAATGGACTTCAATAAGTGAGAGCTTGTGTTACGTTGTTTTAAATTTAGTGAAACAAAGTGGTTTTAATGATTATTTATTTATTTGCTAGTTATTAATTTTAGTACTGTTTCTGTTAACTCTTCAATAATTAATTAGTGTTTATGCTATTTCTTTAGATCTGCAAGTAACTCTTGCTCTTTCAAGCAATATTTATAGCCTAGAAAAAATGAATTAAAAAACTATTTCATGTGTAAACACTACAAATATCTTTCTTCAAGGGTTTGCTTTTAAGATTAAACATTGTAATAATGTTGCCATTGATACTCAATTACTATGTTCTTGGGTGTAAAGATCTTACATTACCTTGACAGTATAAAGTTGTGTCTGGATTCAAATTATTCGACTCACTTGTAGATGACTTCTTTCCCTTTTAAAAAAATTTACAATTGTTAAATAAAATCCAATTTGAATAACAAAATGACTTCATTAACAAAGAAATCAATGGTGGGATAAACACTTAGAACAGAAAGCTCGCCACAGTAAAGTTATCAAGTATCAGCTAACCAGTAAAGAAAGATCTGCATTAACTTATTTGTTTTGCATTACTAGACCATGGGACAATATGTTTGTATGCATATTCTAAGAGACAGTATTTCAATTGCTTGATCTGTAATTACATTTTATGTGTGGATACGGTGTATAAATGATTAACACAAAATATGACACTCGATTCGGCTCTTAGTTTTTGTAAAAAGCACATTCATGTACAACAGTACTGCTTGTAATGACTAGGATTAATTGTTTCATGAAGCTTCAACTTTTAGCCAATAGGTGGCAGTCACTGTGATTTTCAAGAAAGATTTACTTGGTCTACCATTGCATGGATAATTTTTTATTGTATTTTGTTGATATTCCTGATCTGAGCCAACAGCTGATTCTGTGGAGGTGATTGTTGTTGAGTTAAATTATTAGGCCGGCCACACACTGCAACAGTCGAGGCGAGGCGAGACGAGGCATTTTGACTAAAGGCGTCTTGAGCGACAGAGAAAGCATAGGCGCTTACGGAGCACCATACACTGCAAGAGACGAGGCGAGGCGAGGCGAGGCGAGGCGGAAAGGCGCCTTTAGTCAAAAAGCGAAGCAGACAACAATTATGTTTCGTCGAAAGTCATTTAGTCAAAGCGTTCCGCGCATGCGCAAAGTCACGTGACTTCCACCGCTCTGTACTGAACTGTGAAACCACGCCAAAACTTTGGTGTCTTGACTTGCCTCGCCTTCTGCTGTGTGTGTTCGCTTTGCGACAAGGCAATTCGAGCGACTTGTCTTACGTTGCCTTGCCTCGCCTTGACTGCTGCAGTGTGTGGCCGGCCTTACTCGTTTTAGTATTTGGCGAGGAGGCATGTTATAAATCTTAACCATTTGATTTCATGAACTATTTTATTCTAGTCCGACAGATAACTACGAAGACTTCTTAAAATTATCCCTGGACAAAAAGCTTACAGTATTATTTACTCTTAGGTATATGCCTAGCCTATATTGGAATTTATTTTGGTCAAATAACAGTGGCAGAACTCTAACCTATAATACCAACATAAAAATTAACTGAACCTAAACTTACAGTTGCCAGTCACAGTTTATTTTCTGTTTGTAACAATTTAAAGGTTGATACCGTACACCACTAGCCTACTTAATTTAAAGGTTGGTACCATACACCACTAGCCTACTTAACTTTCCTAAGAATTGGAATGGTCATACAGGCCTTTTATACTGTGAATTCCCCAGTAGGCTATTTCTATAGTCTACCAACTATACAATAAATTTGCGCCTTCAATAATATTACCTGAGCCTTTGCCATGATGTATCTGGCTTAAACTAGGGTCTACTAGAAATTTTCTTTTTAGGAGCGAAATTCCAGTACAACACAGACCTTTCTTATGGAAATATTCACTTTCTAGGTTCAGTTCTGTTTAACTTTCCTTATTAATAAAATACACTTCAATAACAAATGTAGCTCACTGATGACTTTTTATTTCAAGTTTCTTTGGCTTCGTCATTTTTGAATAAATACACCAGTTTAAAGAACGAATGAAATAATTTTAAAAACACTCAACGCTCAATTACTTGAATAGTACCTGGAGACCGAGCTAAAGCTCGATTATAAGCAGGGCTATGATTTCAATAATAAATATTGGATTATTGAGTTTTGAGGTTAGGCCTATAACATTAAACAACTAAATAAAGGGTATATACAACATTAGGCTTACCTGTAATAAAAATAGGTACAGTTTAAAGGATTAACCACAATCTCAACGCTATGCCTCAGAAATAAGTCAGGCCTAAATTAAAGTATTATTTCGCCTAAATTAATGCCTAGTTCGCTCACGTCAATAACTACTATTATTATTGCAAATTTCCGTGAACATCGTTTAGGTTAGGCCTATAACTTAAACAACTAAATAAAGGGTATGTTTATTATGTATTCGTTGCCATGGTAACTATAAATAGATACAACATTAGGCTTACCTCTAATAAAATATACAGTTTAAAAGAAAGCAGATGATTATTGTAATGGCATTGAAAACATTTGCATCAGCTGTGCTTTGTATTGTTTAAAATGGACAAATTTCACTTTTTAATTTAATAAAAAGACGTAGAAAACGAATTTTCCCAGACTGGTGACCATTTCCAATCGATTTCTCGTGGCCAAAAGCCTAATATAAAATCAAAAAATCAAAAATCCTTAGACGGAGATTTCAGATCCATTTAGCAGACAAACAATTATCTCTCGCTTTAGAAGATAAGATAAATATAAAATAAAACAATAATGTTGTTACAGCTGATCTAACAATCTAAATTTCAATCAGGGTGGCCAACGTAGAAAGATAAAATCTTTGTACTAAAAATCAGGTGAATTATTATGAAATACAGTAATAAGATTATTAATTGTAGACCAATAAGCTTCAGGGAGCGTAAGGAATATAGTGTTTAGAAATATAGAAAGAAATTTAAAAGAAATCTGCATACTTATTACAACAAAATTATCTCTTAAAATAAAAAAACAAAATAAATTAAATAGGCCTAACCTAGCAAATTCCTCTAATAGTTTCCTGTTGAAAATAATTAATAAACAGCATAACTGCTCCTCTACGGTTACATTGTTACGGACTATTTGGCACTAAACGCCCCAGTTTGTTTTTTTTAACAGATTTAATTTGAGTTTGAGCTAAAAAATACAAAGTTTAAAACATTTTCTAATAGGTTGCAGCACCTCATTGACAGGAAATATGCTTTTATTAAAAATTGTGTAGTTACTTTCTGATTTATCCTAAAGGTAACAGAACCTCCTGGACCAACTTTATTAATTTATTTTCTATTTAATATTAAAGCTTAGTTAGTTTTCCGCTAGGAAGCAGCATCTCCTTTGAAATAATTTATTGTAGACAAAACTATATTGTATTATCTACAATATTACTATATTTAGTTAATTTCATGTAGTTACCTTATTTTCCGCTAGAGGGTAGCACCTGCTGGACCTTCTTAATAGCTAATTTTTCCTTTTCTTCTTTATATTACATTATCAACCAACAAACTGATTCTTTCCTTCTCTTTTTTATATTACGTTATCAACCAAAGAAAATAATCTTTCCTATTATGGGGGGTGGGGGACATACAAATTGTCTTAAAACATTAAAGTACTTCTTTTCTTTTGGAAGTCTCAGTTCAACTGTTCTTGAAATCAAGGTTTTTTTTATGCGGTTAATGCACTTAAGCAGACCTCTCGTTAGAGAAGGTACTGTGGGGCTCGATCCTCCTGGACACACTAAACCACCGCCCTCTCTGGAAGTCGCTCTGAACCGAACACAGGCATAAGAGTGTATCCGCCGACCTCTCCTCCCACACAGCGCAAGCATATCTAATGTATATCCATATGGATATCCGTGTTGGATATCTACGATATCCGGTGGATATCCGTATACATCCAATGTATATCCATTGGATGGAGTAATGTCCTCTAATATCCATGGTCGTGGATATCCATAGAGGATATCTACAGATATCCAGAGTAGATATGTAAGGACATCCGTAGCTTAGCTATTGGACATCCTATTGACGTAAAAAACGAAAAAGATGTCCATGAGTTATCTAATGGACATCCAATGGATATCTGTGACATTCCATTTATATAAAAAATTAAATAGATATCCATCAGCTATCTATTGCACATCCAATGGATATATTTGACAATTTACTGGAATGAAATATCTATATCTATATCTATCCATATATCTATATCTATCCATCAGCTATCTATTGCACATCCAATGGATATATTTGACAATT
>JAGFPH010000974.1:216552-247072 GCA_018207615.1 Philaenus spumarius
TATCCATCAGCTATCTATTGCACATCCAATGGATATATTTGACAATTTACTGGCATGAAATAGATATCCATCTGCTATCTATTGCACATCTAATGGATATATTTGACAATTTATTGACATGAAATAGATATCCATCAGCTATCTAATCCACATAAAAAAAATGTCTTTGATTCCAGGAGAAAATGAAATAGATATCTCTGGATATCAACCAGCTATTAAATGTACCTCAGTTAATTATGTATAACATACACACATATTACCAAACATTTCATATTGACATGAAATTAAATTATATATATCTATATATTTTTTTTCATTATGTAAGCTCCCGTATTGGAAATGATAACAAATATTGTATAATAGGTATAAATTACCTGTTTCACTGTCTAACCAATCCTTGATTATTTGTTGTGACTAATAATTTGTTGTCACGACAAATAATCAAGGATTGGATAGACAGTGTAGCAGAGGTAATTTATACCTATTTCAATATTTGATATATCGCCTGAGATGGCAATACAACACTCATGTACCATGCATAACGGACAGAGACACTCCGCATGCATTACTGGGAAGGAGCGTCAGTAGCATCTAAGGGCCATTCCTTAATGACTGCTAAATCAATCTGAAACTCACTCAATAGAAAAGGAGGCAAACTGGTTAGTGTTAATCTTGATGGAGTCGCAGCGTGAAGAAACCTATGGCGGGTCGTCCAGGATAGCGGCAGGCCGGGGCTTACCATCTTCCGGGATGTTGAGTCTCCTGCAGACCTTTCAAGCCTTTTTTTGCATGTGCAATTTATTTGTTTAAAGAATTACTAGAAACAAAACTAAAGTATTACACATTATTTATTACATTTATTTTCAAGGCTTTAACCCCAAGCCCAAAATAAAACAGTCAGCTCAAAAAAAAACCTATCATTAAAAATAAATAACAAGAATGAAAAAACGGTCCTTTTGAATTATAAAATAAAATAACTCAAAATAATTGAATCATCAGGAGAAAGTATAACTCATATAATTAAAAAAAAAGAAATAGCTTATCAGAAATTATATTTTTGCAAATAATTAAATGATCAACCCTCTCTAAATGAATATAGCATTTTCATACCACCTAAACAATAAATAGGAGTTGTATTTATTAAAAAAAATGTATCGATTGAAGTAATAATAACAGTTATTATTAAGTGGATTAAAAGCCACTAAAAATAACCAAGATGGTCAAATTTCTGAAACTAATGCAACAAAAATAACTTTCAATTGTAATATTTTACTAAACGAAATAAAACTCAGTAATACCGACAAGACAATATAGTTTTCCAGTAATAAATTATTCCTAAGCTTTATCTACACTGTATGCACTTAGTAAGTGCTCCATATAAAGGTCGGGACACACATGACCGCACCGTACCACGGCCTAGTATTGGCCAACACACGGCGGTGGAATAATCTAATGGAATCGTATGGCATAGTCCTAACATCACCGCCGCGGCCGTGTGTGTCTCGACTTTAATGGAGAGATAAAGTGTAGGGATTGTGGAGGACAATTCCACGGACAATGCACTAAAAAGAACCAAACTGCATTCACTGCAATAAAAATCATTCAAGTAATAGGAAACATTGGCCGGAATATGAATGTTAAACCCAAATGAGTTTATAGAAGGAAGACTATTTCACTGCAGCCAAAGCAATTCCAATAAATTGCAAAACAATCAGGTGTCAATTTCATCTCAGCAACTTTGAAAACCATGGACAACATTCGTTTTACCCCCAAAATATTTGTTTCTAGATAGTAAGTCGTACATGTAACCTTTTTATTTATACCATTGTATTAACCTAACTTAATAAACTGTTGGTTTTGAAGAACAATCAAGTAACTCTAAATTTGCTGAGTTGGTTGCTCAAGGACGTGTGGGTTCAGTATAGGCCCAACCTAAAATTATGTTTTTAAGAGTAAGATGTTTGAATTATAATACAATAAGCCTTTTTAGTAAATTTTGTTCGGTTTTTGTTTGTGTTTGCTTTTATTTTGTTAAACTAACTTAAAAAAGCTGTCGGTTGAAAAGAAGAATTAACTGATTCTAAATGTGTTAAGTCGGTGGCCTTGATAATTAATTAATGTAAATGCATTCAACAAACGTATGTTGGTTAAGCATATTACGCCTGACTTAAAATTAATTGTGATGCTGAGCTTTTGATCCGAATCAGCTGTCTTATCTGTTACAGGTCTGGGAGTGAAACGTCAATGTGCTTCAAATGAACATGCTTCAAAGACATGTCCAATGGTGTCACCAGGTGGTGCGGCCCACACCACGTCCACATACCTACAGAGCGGAGTAAAATTTTAAACTTGCTTACTGGTATTTTCTTAATAGAGAGTTTGTAGTTTATTGGCCATTTCATAAAATTAATAATAGACTACAACAAACGGTAGTTTTACCATGATATAGACCAGAGTAGCTTTATGAATGACTAGCTGCCCGATCCGGCTTTGCAGGGATAGACAAATCAAAGTTAAATGTATATTAACAAAAGATATATATTAATAAATAAATTGTACTATGTATTTCTTATAGGGATTTTTAGTAACTTTGACACCCCCAAACCCCCTTAAAATTTCAAATTTTTTGAAAACCTTTCTTAGAGAGCACCTAGGGCCCTAGAGGAAGCTACCAAATTTCATTCCAATCCGTTCGGTGGTTTTTGTTATTTATTTTATTATTCTGCATTAACAGACGAACACAACGATGTTCATAAATATAAATTGTGTTTCGAGGTAAATTTACAGCACATTTTTAAGGACTAAACACAAACATTCTTTCCAAGTGTTAAAAAGTCTGACAGCATATGCTTGTTTTAATATATGAAAACTGAGCCCTAGTTACCCAAACATACCCACACAACCACATACGTCAACACAAACCTAAATATATGTAACTGTTACATGTATAAAATATAATCTATTCTGTTCAGACAAAAACATAAAATACAGCAATATTCATTGAAACACAATAATTGTGTTTTAAAATCTCAAAATATTGTTGCGTTCTACACATTTGTTTATTAATAAACTTCATCAAACGTTATCGAAGTTATTTTATTAGTTATCAATTAAAATAAGACACTTCTGTTTTTAGATTTCAAATCATTTTATTATATCATTTAAATTTACCAATTGCTAATTACAATCAATATTTTATTCTATTAAACAATAACAATTAATTAAAGGTCATTACCAACTCAAAACAAGAATTCTGTACTGTACAGAAGTAATTGTAACCAAAAGAAAGTAATATACAAATAAATACCATAGGGTTTTTATTGTTTTAATGTTTTTCTACATTTGCAAAAACATTGAATTCTTAAACAAAAAGTAGATTTTTTTCATTTCAAATACATTGAGATGTTTCATCAAACACGTACCAAGAATTGTAATTTTAGTTGATATATTTTATACAAATTACAATGTTTAGGGCATTCTTTATGAAACTGTCAGTTGCACAACTTTTTTGCCTATCTTTTCAGTGTGTTTTTGTCTTTATCAGTAGTTACTGTGTTTCTTTTTTCATTGTGTCAGTAACACTTCTAGAATAGGTTATTTAGTAATATGTTACAGGCACTTATCAAGAAGTTTCTTAAAACTTACCCCACTACTATCACAGTTACTCTGTGTCATTAGGCCTAGATTACAAAATTCAGCAATATTTTCTTCAATACCTTTCTTTTTTTTTGGTTAGATGATGATAAAACCTCTCCTTCATATCTTTAATATATTATAGTTTTGAACACTTTGAATCCTACAACAACTACTTCTAACACCCTACAAGGATACTTCAAAGACCCTCTGTTTTGATGGTGATAAAGTAATAGTTGTCACGATGGGGTATAATATTTGATTCACCATCTTTTAAAGTTAACAAACTGACACATATGTTGCATGTATTATTCTTCAAAGCCACATGAGCTACGTACCCTCCTATGTACACTAAGCCTAACATATCGTTATTCGAAACATCTTACGTCATCTAAATCTAAATGCAGCATGAAACTGAAGGCGGGATGCCTGGAAAAATCCGTCGTAAAAAGCGAATAAACTTTATAAACTTTCACGGTACCGTATTATAAAGAACATAATAAGATCAAAGTATGTTGCTGATGGTTTGTAACCCATTATCCACTGTAGGCCTAAATGGTTAGTGAGTGTTAACATCGAGAAACAATATTATTCATTGTGGTTTACGGCTCTGGAAATTAGAAGGCTAAAGTTAGATTACTTTTATTTAAATAAAGTTTGAGATTATTATAATTATAACAAAATAATAACTAATCATTTTCACAACTATTAAAATATGTATAAGTTTTTGACTAATAACTTTTCTGTAGGTTTATAAGCTACCCATCATTTTTTTGTTCAAAGCTTCAGACTTTTCCAGATTCACATTGTTTAATAATTATTTCTGAAACATTACTGCATAAAAACTATACTATTACCAAAATCGGGACTTAAATAGCTCTATGTATGTAACATTAATTCTAAATAACTGAAAAGTCTGAAAACAATTGAATAAACCTGACGCCAACGTTACCTGGTGACAAAACCAATCAACCCACTTTGAATAGTGACTAAATGAAGAAGTTGTATTTTAACTAAAAAATTGAGTATTGTGTAAAACAAAACTGTTGCAATGTACTATAGTAAAATTCAACTCAGAGTGAGGCGGAAGTTCAAGCCTACGGAGGGTCAGCACGGTCGACTGGTTTCCGCTCCACACCTACCTGAATTTTACTTTTTTATAGTAGCGTATGCAAACTTTTTTTATAACAAGAAAATATAAAAATAAATCACATAACGTTGTGTATCGCGGTTGTCAGTTTATTTTGATACCAAATTTGAAGTAAATCGGTAAATGTTGAGTAATTATAAAGCTTTATGATACTGCGATAAGCGTTGACAATAAGATTACTTGAATCAACAGTTCAGTAGTTGGCCAACCTTCCAACGGTGCGCACCGATTCCTCGCATCAATATATGTTTTTGTTAAATGACATGTGTGTTTGTGTTTGTGAAGTGTTTTTAATGTAATATATGATGACCTGATCTTCAGAGAAGCCAGACGATGGAACATAGATTCCGAAACGCGTTGCCATAAAATATATAAAGGAAGTCACACGACGGAAATACGAAGGTAAATATAATAATTTTTAGTTTAAGTAGTGACTTGGATACTGATACACAATGTTCAAACCCTCTATAATATTTTTACATTCTGTTTATTGTTTCAACTTTTGCAAAATAGTATTAGTAGTGTTTTGGATGGAAATTTACAGCCCAACTGCCCAGGGTTCAAAATTATGGATCACTAAGGTTCAGGGATTATAATAATAGAAATCAACCAATTCGTATACCTTGCAATTCTTATATTTTATAATTGGGTGGTTCAGTGGTAGAATGACACTAATTTAACAATTAACAAACAACTACAATACCTAACTGATTTTACATTAAATAACAACATCTACTGACTTTACATTAAATAACAACCCTAACTGAATTTACATTAAATATCAACACTACTGATTCTATAATTACTATTAATTATTTCCCAAGACGAAACACTCACAATAGCAATGACCAAAACACAGTTCTTAAAATATGAACATTAGACAGTCTGTTTGCCTACCTTCTGTACCAGTACTCCCCAAGTATGTTTCAGCTGGATCCGCCAAACACTATATAGGCTTCGGCCTACACAGTATATCTTTCCCAAAACACTGCCCTGTTCAATCAACAGGGCTCCCGGCCGTCTTCCAAAACTCTCTGGCCCCGTATCTGGGTCAGTAGGACCCTTTTATAGTGTACTGAGTTGACATAACTAGGTCTACAAAGTATGCCTAGCTTCTGTCAGCACTTACACAATATTTGACAGTCTTACCCAACCATGTTCTATATTCTGTGTTCTCGCCTTGGGACTTATAAATCTTAAACTACTCTTTATTACATGTGATTATTATATAATTCCTAATCCTACAGTTATTAATCCTAACAGTAGTTCAAATATAGTTAGATTCTTTTATAATCAATATGTTTAGGACTACATAACATGTTATTTCATTCAATCTGTGAACTTGACACTTTTCACTGTTTCACATGGTCAACAAAATTTATTTCCTACCATTTTCTTTGTTTACATTATGGTTTGATAAAATAGATCCACTACCCTCTATGGAAAGTAAACACATTAAAGTGCATGCTTTTTGGTTTAAAGCCTGACTTAGAAGAAGGCCTCGCATAGTGTTGGATGAGCAACTCGTACAGACTGCACCTAGTATCTAGCACTCATCTTTGACAGCGACCTGACTTGGTCGGCGCATGTGCAAAACATCGAGTTCAGTGGTTTTTCTACCCAGTTAACCAGCAAAGTTCTTTTCAGAACACATTCTACTATTAGCATACTTTGGTATATCCTCTTCTCGCCTAAATTATGGAATTGCTCTGCGGGGTAGTTCAATAAAGACCCAAAGGGCCTTCAGTTTACAAAAGCAAGCAGTAAGAATTATGGCTAGTTTGGGCCATCGTGATTCTTGTACAGATGCATTTAAAAAGCTAGGTATTTTGACCTTTCTCTGTAGGTACATTTTTGAAATAATTTTATATTATTTCTGTGACTTTAAACAGTGATGTGCATACAGTGGCGGTTCCGGGTACGGGCAAACCGGGCGACTATGATTTGCACTTACCAAAAATTTTGTATTTTTTAACCCCAGTGAAACTTAAAATATCTGTTTAAAGTGACAGTCGATGACAACAGTCCATGTAAGTAAGAAACACAATTGTTTTCTTGTGTTTTCATATGTTTTACCCTTAATTTTATTGTTTTTTTTACATAATACTATATGTACTTATGTATCGCTTCAAGATTGTTTTTATGTGCATATTCTGTACTCATATATTACCGCCAATAATCAGATAACTAATCAAGAAAGTCCTGCCTTTCCAGTGTTGTCACTCATTTGACAATTCTCAAGGTAAATTCTGCTGTGTTTGTGTACTGTCTATAGGGTTTTCCGGTATCAGGGAGAGGATTGAATAAACGAACACAATCGCGCTGCACGCTCCAAACACTTGTCGATGCGTTCCCAACAAAGATTTGAAACTTTGCAAAAACATGAACAAGTGTTTTGTTTCTTGTAATGCATCCTAGACCCTTGACAAGACCTTTTAAAAAACTGTAAAGATTTAGCAAATTTCACAAAATGTATGACAACAAAGTGACATTGATGCCTTGGAAAGTTTTGAAGAGTTACGCACGCATTTTCATCGGAGTGTATAAGGGAGAGAATAAAGTAGCTTCAGTATTAAAGTATATCATTGAACATGGACTAAATGACATATACCCAAATTTAAGTATTGCTCTCAGGATATTAACTTCGTCACCGTTGCAGCTGCTGAGAGGAGTTTCTCAAAGTTAAAGTTGAACAAGACTTATTTGAGGAACAAAATGACGCAAGATAGGTTTTCAGCACTGCCACTTCTGTCCATCGAAAACAATGTAGCATCCAGCTTATAGGTTACAACGATATGATTGAGGACTTAAGCAAAAGAAAGAGTTGAACAGTTCTTTTCAACCACAGTGTAGACTTTCATCGGTTATCTGTTGTGCCTTGTTTTTGTAATCAGTTGTTTCAAGGGTTTACTCGTAGTTTTTCAGTACCGGAACGTTGCCGTAACTGACCGGAATTGACCAAAAGGGGAATATGGGGTAGTCCAGAGAAAATGTTGAAATTTTCACTTCTAAAACCCCTACTTTACGTATCTTTGATGAGTTTAAGGGTGCAGATAATATGCTCACTTTTATAAGAAAAGTACACATGTGTAGGCGTATATGTATCTATTTTTGTACTTGTATACTGTATAACACAAAGCAAATTTTAGAGACATACTGTTTTAAGTAAAAACTTGGCAAAATGTCTCTTATTTAGTCAATAACGTTTATGCCTCATACCGAAAAAGTTAATAGTATAAAAGTTTAAGCATCGCTGGTTTTTAAACTTTTCAGTCACCTCGATTCTGAATCATCGGTCTCTTATTTGTAGTCATTCGCAGTGCTCGCCGAACATCAAAGGCGTGGCGTGAGCCTGGCAAAAAGGTGTCTGGTGCTCCCAAGTTGTCCCATTTCAGAGCTGAGGGACAATGTAGTTGGCTATCACGGTCGCAACGCACTGTAGTGTGGGGATATGTTGTGGTTTTTCTATTTACTAGGTGATTGGAAGACGTAAAATTCTGAACCGAGTGTTGAATGAGTGTGATTGAGGGAGTGGATTGTCCAGTGCAACGTTAAAACAAAACGTTCCGGCACCAGTAAATAAATGAGTTATTTACATTACAATATATTGTACTGTAATATAATTTCCTTTTTTTAATAACATCTTATTGTACCATCCTCAAAGGGAACAAACAAAATGGAAAGCGTACTGAGTCAAAAATGGGGTGGTACATACATAAAAAAAAGATGATAACTCCTTCTAAGAATAATAATCTGTAGCCTTACCTTATTTTGGAAAGTTTTTTAAGAAACACCTGAATTAGCTATTCACAGGAAATGCCAAACAAATACAATTCACTTAATAAACAATTTGTTTATTAAAATATTATTTTAAATTAAAATACAAAAAATTATACGCCCTTAAATAATAAAAGAATTTTAAATTGACATGCCCTTAAGTACAATTGATTTTGAAAGAAAATATTTACAATATATATATTAATTAATTATGTTCAAAAAGAAAAACCCTCCCCAAAACAAAATTTGAAAAACCCTCCCTGTTTACAGTAAAAAGAAATACAAAATTACGAACTAGTAGTGTTTACAAATTTACAAAATTGAATACATTCACCATGGATTTGATAATAATTTTATATCTATGCCCAAACTTAATACTAGGTAAAAATTAATTAATAAAAAAAAATATGAGACGTCTCTCTAATAAAAAGTATGTATGTAAATTTTCTAATATAGAGCCCTTAGGGCTAAGGTCCGAAATATGCTATAGCTGCACCTCCCAATTATTATTATAATAAAAATATTATTGTAGATTTTTTCAACTATGTAAGCCTTTATTAATTTGATATCATTTTTAAAGTAACAGACTGTTCAAAATTCTAGTAACACTCAGAAATGTTTTCATAATAGCTGGTTGTTATTGTTCGAAGATGGAAGACAAAACTTGTAGGATGTTAAACCCATGCGATACTTAAACCAGTGATGTTCACTATAAGAAAAAAAACACATGTTTTAGTACATGGCTAAAAACATGTATAAAGTTGCATAACTATTTCATGTATGAAACTGTAATTTAACCTCGTGTATAGAACTGTATTGTATTTATAGGCTTACAAAGAAATATTTAAAACAGAGCTTTGAATACACACTATTACACCTTTATAAGGCTTAAAAAGGCTTCTAAATCTTATAATGCAAACAGTTTAAGGCTTGTGGCTACGTAAAGTAAAACAGATAGGCTATGTAAAATATAGGCTACGAAAAAAAGAAGTTAAGTTATGACATAAAATATACTCTGCAAGTGTAGATAAATGTTACAGTTAAATTCACACAATACATGTTATTATAGCTAACTCAGGGTGTAATTTAGGTTTAAACTTTACCTGGTAGAAGATAGATGGATATCTTAGCCGGTAGACATGTTTTGTAACGAAGTAGGCCTTAGACAAGGTCGGACAGTTTGCCTTGAAACGCCATAAAAAAACACTTCACAATAATAACTTTAAACAACTCACAACGCATATTAATAAAACTTGCTTACTGATGGTTAATTTTACCAAGTCGGTATTACATTTAAATAGCTTCGGTTTAGTCTAAGAGTTGATCGTGTTGTTACTCTTACATTACATAGTCAAGGCTACTGCAGAAGAATGAATAATCAAGAACGACCGGCTTAGTACCTACCCAGGCAGCTAACAGCTGTTGAGAGTGGCAGACTGGTCTTACCTACAATGTTGCCAACATGAATTGGCCTTGGCGCGCGAATTCAAAGTTACCTGATTTGGATTTATGTTTCTACAAACGCTACATTATGAAGGGCCTAACATAGCCCATTGTAGGTTTGCTGTTAGTTATATTTGTTGTTTAATAATTATTTCTGTAACACTGTTTAGTTCCAATACTATCCTGGTATGGTTTTATTACATCAGTTCTGTTTTACAATAGTATCTACCCTATAAAGTAACCCTATTAATTTTTGTTTGTGTGACCTGTAGAGTCGTTTTTAGACAATAAAACAATATTTCTATTTTATTTTTGTATATGTTGAGTTTGTATTAATTGGGCCTGATAAAGGAAGTGTTTTCCCAAAAAAATCATGGTAACTGAGTACGTTTGATATGAAGTGAAACAGCGTAAAAGTGAGTTAAGAGCATGTAATTTTCAAAAATTTCCTACCCTGGAGGTATTTCATATCTTTTCTTATATAAAAATGCCTTACGGCAACTTTGCTCCCATATATAAACTTTTTTGGCTGCTTAAAATTTTTAATTGTAGACCCTATTTTGTGACCCCTTATTTTCAAGGTATTGATAAAAGCATTGTATTTGGATAACCTAATAGAACTCCGATCCAATGCAATATTTCGTTCCACTGGAAATTCGACGATAGTGGCGCTATCTATTGGAGAAACGACGGAAGCTGTGTGAAACACCAATGATTTCTCCCTAGCGCTACCTCGCGGCGCGATCATGCACAATTTTCCGGACAACCTTTTTTTCGGCACACAGCCCCCGTATGCATGCATGATCCACTTTATTATTCATGATCTATGATAAAAGAAAATGAACAACGCAAACTAGAGGTCTCTATTAGTGAGTCACGAACGATTTGTTCAATTTGAACGAATCAGCAGAAGAATCGATTGATTCATGACTCGCTTCGAAATTAAATCAATTCATTTGGTGAACGAATAAATTCAATCACCCAACTCAATGAAATGAATGGATAACTGATTCAATTGAATCAAACGAACGACTTCAGATTCAGTAACACGTTTAGTCATCACTCGGGTGTGCTATGATTCATTCAAATCGTATTGAAATACATTTATTTCAATTTTAGAGTTTTGTGTCTAAAGTAAAAACACCTTCTTATTAATTAAAATTTTACTTTACTAAGTTTTTATTTCAATTTTTTTATAGTTATAGAGTAAAATCTATATATTAATAGGCAAGCACAACATTTGTCGTCCTTTTTTCTCAGCTTGTGTGCATCGTAGGAGAAATTCGCGCATACCGTTAGAAAGGTAGTGTCCTGTAGATGAGCAGAATCCCATTATAATTTACATTGGTCCTCAGGGATACGCCCCAGTGGCCCTCAAAGTTTCAATGTTAATCTTATGGAAGGTCAATCTTAAGGAAGAAGAAGAAAGATTTCTTTTGATTTTATCAGGGGCACAAAAAACAGCTGTTCGTATGAAAAGCTTAAAACAGCTGATTTTGATCAACAGCTGATTTTGATCAACAACTGATTTGGATCAATAACGGAATATAATTTTAGGTTAGGTAAATCAAGCAATAGCGAAGCATTGCCGGGTCCACTAGTAGTTATAATTATATAGGAATTATTTATTACCTATTGTATATCAGTGCAACTTTTTAAAGTATATTTATTGTGTGGAATAAAAGTAAGTATAAGTGAATGAAAACCAATAGTTAATAGGATTAGTCAAGGAAATCAAAATACGCCAATCCAAATTGTTCACCATAAATATTTATATGAGAAGTAAAAACCTGGAAATAAAAATGGTATGGTACAGAGTTAATTATTAACTTTGTGTTTAAATTAAATATTTGAAAATTAAAAATTGCATTGTGTTCCTAATTTCTTTGACATTTTGTTACGGATTAAGTTGTATTTGACTTTTTTTACTTTTGTTATTCACCAATTGAAGCAGAATGCATAAAATTACATTTCTTTTGGGCTACGTTTAGTTGTATGTTTTTTATAATTATTTAAAGTTGTAAAAAGAAAGTTTTTTTTTGTCTGAATAAGACCACTTCGCTTGAATAGGTAACAATTAATTTCAAACAATTTAGAAACAATAAAAGTTTCATTAAATGCGTTAAGTGTTTTTTTACTTTCTCCGCCCTATACGTAGTATATGGAGAAAGTATCGTTTTCGTAAAAATTTTCGAATTTGTATTTTCAGTTGAAATATCTGTTTTGGTGCTCCCAGAACCCCAAAAAATTGTTTAGTGCAATTATCTGTGTTGGTACTCACTGAACCCAAAAATATTTTTAGTGGAATTTTTTGTTTTGGTGCTCCCTGAACCCAAAAAGTGTTTTTAGAGTTGTGTCTGTCTGTCAGTCTGTCTGTATGTATACACGACCAGAGAGAACACTATTGGTCCGATTTTCATGAAATTTGGTATGTAGGTACTAAACCCTAATATCTCCAGGTGTTTTTTTTAATTTTTTGGAATTTTCTATTTTTAAGGGTAATTTACCCCTAAAAACCCATAAAAAACGACAAAAATGCAAATTTCTCAAAAACGGCTCTAACGATTTTGATCAAATTTTCAGTATTTATAGTGCTTAAGATGCCAAACAAAATGACACCACCCGCTTTTATCAAAACTTCGGCGTTTTATAATTATGGGGAAATGTTTAAAAATAAACAAGTTTGTGTTGTCAATCTAGCATCGCGGCGGCGGCCGCACGGGGTAGCACCACGGTAGCGAGCACGGCCAGTAATTCAAAGGTCGCGCGATCGAATCCCGCCTGGGACAATAATTTTTTTATACGATTGACGTAGGTAGAATATTATTTTTTTGTTTTGTTCTAAAAAGTAGTAAATAAAATGATTAAAAACAATATTATTTTGAGTACAGTAAGTTGGGAGAAAGTTTGTGTCAGTTAACTGATACCGTTTATTTTCTACAATATGCACATCCTTTCAACCTTATTAGCGTATTTCCACAGTAAAGATGAACTATTGCAGTGACTCTTATGGTAAGCTAAGGTCGAAAGTGGTAAATGAGCACCGATTCCCTAGAACACGTTATGAGGTATCATTAAAAAAAATATATATATATCAATAAATATATCAAATAAATATATATATATATATGTATATAAATATATATAAATATGTAAAGTGTCCTGATATCAAATAAATATATATAACACTCTAGCAGCCGCATTGTGTGTCCAATTTGTTACAAACGTTGGTTTTCCAAGTCTCTGGGACGATTTCGTGAGCAATAAAATCCAACAATCCGAAGCATGTTTTTTGACTGGAAGTATCAGTTTTCTTGAGATATTTCGTACTACGATGAAACCTTTTGGAGGTTTTAACAAATAAAATACAGGAGATTATTCTGCACATTTTGTTTTTCACACGTCCTGATAGCTCGCTTGGCTCCCCCAAAATCGATCAAAACGTAAAATACCATAAAATTATTTCGCCGAGTGCGAACCCAATCAGTCCATAACACGAAGCCGCAAGGTCGAGGAGCAAACTCGCAAAGCCGGGGCTGGAAGCTGAGATGCAAGGAAAAACTTTCGGAAGGGAGGGGGGGATTCGAATTTAAACCCTTTTAACACGTTCGTGAGCTTGACACTGACCAGTTTTAGAAGCGGCCGACACAGAGTGCATTGCACGCCAACCTCTATCAAGAATGATTGAAGAATATTGATTTTTGATCTGTGCCTAATATAAAGGTTAATAATATTAACTTAGAATTTAAGGATGAAGTCAAAAATCTTGGTATTTTATTCAATAGAACGCTTACTTGGTCAAACCATGTGGACAATGTCTGCAACAAGGTCTTTTCCTCGCTAAGACAGTTGAGACGCTACAAAATGCTGATTCCCACTAATGTGAGAGCTCTGCTTGTCGAGTCACTTCTTTTTCCTATATTTGATTGTGGTTGTGTCGTTTACAGTGACTTGAAGGCAGAGGTAGCATTAAGGCTCCAGCGGGCACAAAATGCATGTATCCGGTTTATTTTCTCCATAGGTTTTGGTCAACATGTTACTCCTTTTTATAACCAATTGAAATGGCTTAAGCTTTGTTATCGAAGAGATCTATCTTGCTTTGTTGACTGTATTATATAAGTATTTTAAAACTAATTCTCCGTGTTATTTTTCTACATTTTTTAATTTTATGTCTGATATACATAGTGTCAATACACGTTCGGCTTCTAGAATTCTTCAAACTCCCCTCCACCGTACATCCATCTTCAACAAATCCTTTGCAGTTTCAGGTTGCAGATTGTGGAATTCAGTTGTTGCCCGGGTAAGGGAGGGTTCAGGTCTATCGGAGTTTAGATTGAATGTTAGGGGGCAGTTTTTGGCCAGGCAACGAGAGAGTGTGTGATTTCCTGGTAATACTTTCTTTTTTCTTTTTTATGTTTGATTTACTCCAATTAATTTTATGTAATATGAATATTTTCATGTTGTATAAAATAATTTCTTTATTACTGATCTTTTACATTCATCGAGGCACTGAAGTTTGTGGTTGTTTTTAGTTTTGTAATTTAAATTTAAAGTTTTTCTTTGTTATTAAAAATTAAAGTTATTTCATTAAAAATTTGCGTAGTTTTATAGATATGTATTGTATGTAAAGTATGTATAGTATCTATTGTGTGTATATGTGTGTGTATGTATGGATGTAGGCATGTGTATGTATGTAGGCATGTGTATGTATGTGTGTATTTCGCGAATATTTTATTTATGATTTACCTATTTTATTTGTAGCATGAGTCATGTTAGTTTATATTATTCTTTATATTTATAATTTTGTTATATTTATAATTTTGTTATTATTGTCTTTATTATAATTTTGTTATAAATTTTGTAATTATTTATGTATTTTGTTGATGGGTTCAGTAGAAGGGGCTTCATAGCCTCGACTGCGCCCAAATAAAGGCGATAAACAAACAAACAAACAAACAAACAAACCTCCGTATTGGGAGAATTTTCAATACACAGTGTATTGCGTGTTTCGCCCGCCAACCCCCGTATTGGGACTATTTTCCATATACAGAGCATTGCGTGGAAATTTTAAGCCAAATGCCAATTTTAAGCTTCGTTCGCCAATTTTAAGCCTGAATATGCTATTAAAATATTAGTGATTATCACGTAGAAATTGAACCTTTTAACTCATAGTAATTTCTACTCATTTTGACTTACTGACTGACTGACTTACTTACTGACTCACTTACTGATTTACTGACTGACTGACTTACTGACTGACTCACTGACTTTTAGGCTATAAATATAAAAAATAAAAGGTCAGCTCCTAGCATAGGAAATACGAAATTTGGGTAGCAGTGAACGTGTTAAACACCAATTTCCATATTTAATTTTAAAATTTTGATATAGTTACGCATGTAAAATATTATAGGATGTAAGGATGATGAATGATTTTGTTTTGTTAGGCTAACAACAGACGAGACACCGGTGTACGGTACACTAGTGTACGGGACACTAAATGTACTATCAATTAAATGTGTGTCAACAGATGAGACACTGAGTAGCGCGCTACCAGATTCTGTGGCTCTACGGTGTCTCTCCCTGCGAGAAGCTGGGACACCGGAAAGTGACCCGTACACCGGTGTCTCGTCTGTTGTTAGCCTTAGAGTAAAGTATTTTTGTTGAACCTTCGTAGTTTTCTTATTTCGTAGATCAGATCAAGCCCACAACTCACAAGAGAGTAAGGCTGTAACCTACTGCATCCATGTGTATTGTACGTTGTAGTTTAATCAAGTAAATCTAAATACCAGTATGCATGCAATGCACAATGATGTAAAATATGTTCCTCTGTTGTGTTGTCTATTTTATAATTTAACTTGCACTTTTCAAACCTAGTATTAATTTTTACTGCTAAATTTCGGGTCAAGCCCCCCCCCCCTGGCTACGGCCTTGCTGAGGTGCCACAACAAAATCTACTAATATATTCTGTAAACGTAGGCAGCCATTCAGCGCCTAGACCAATTTCCCAAATAGTTGAAACCTAAAACATATAACTTTAATTTTGAAACTCACGTCATCGTGATTGAATTATTTTCAAGTTGAAGTTTTATATACAATCCTAATGCTGAAGGGTAACAAAATTAAGTGAAACATTTAAAAACTAATCAAGTTTTACGCAGCCAAGGCGTGAACAATTAATCAGCAGGTTGTAAACTGTTGTCTGCTGCAAGACTCACTTGTGTTATGAAGCTAAGGTCAAAGTAGCGGTGTATGTAGATTTGTCATTTCAGACAGCTGTCAGAATCACTTTAGGCTTCATTGAAACATGAAATATTGTGCGTTACTTTATCGATTCCACAGCTTTCTGGCAATTATTTTATTTTCCCTGACATGTTATATTGTAAACTAATTATACACGACATTGCTGGTTTAACAGTGGGGGTACAGGAGTTTGTAAGCGGGACATTTGTTTAGAAAATGTTTTTTGAGGTCCTCAACCTAGTATTCTCTTACTAGAGTTCTAGGTTCTGCTCGAAGATTTTAAGGCTCTCCTGTGCCCTAGGGAGAACTGTTAGTGTACTGTTTGATTTTAATAAAATTGGTCCGAGTACAGTCAGTGACCTCGTTATGGTGCTGGGAGAAAATGGTGGATACAAATTCAGTCATTTGAGTAAAAAAATGGCAGTTAACTTAATGGCTGTTAGTTAACTCTTAAATTTTCTGAACTTGGAATCATTACGTTACCATGCCTATATACAGTCCCTTTAACCCCCTTTATTATTTTTGTTATTGAAGTTAACAAAACTTTGTATATATCTTGTGTTGCATAACAGGACACATTTTTTTGACATACCTGTACCTTTATGATTTTGGGGGGGCTTGCGGGGGGTAGGGGGGTTAAAAATTTCAAATATAAAGGTAGGTCATGTAATACACCATTAAAAAGCTTATTAAAAAAGAAGCAAACCGCGCAAACTAGAGCTTAGTATCTTGCTTCGTTTCAAAGTAATGGACAATCAAAGTTCTAGAAAATGGTATTGTTATCATAGCATCAAAGCAGGTTATTAATTTGTTAATATATTAGGAATAAGTAGGTTGTATGTTGTTTTCCGAAACTTTGATTGCCCATTACTTTGAGACGAAGCAAGATATTAAGCTCTAGTTTGCGCCATTGTGTTTCTCTTTTAATAAGCTTTTCAATGGTGTATTTACATGACCTACCTATACATATGCATTTTTTAACATCCAAAAATATAGAAGGTCAGCCATGTCAAAAAATGTATCCTGTTATGCAGCACAAGATATACAGGGTGGAACAAAGTTAGTTTTAAAAACTTCGGAAAATGGTTCTATGGGTCAAAATAAATAGAAAATGAAGAATAACATTTTTTCGAAAAACGCTTCATTTTCCAAATATCCGCTATTTCGTTTCTTTTACTAAATAATTAATATCTAGAGAACGGTTTAACCGATTGGGTTCAAACTTGGCAGGAAGTTTAACCTAACAATGATCTATCTTATGAAAAATAAGCGATTATATCCAATCATGCGCTTTAAAATGGCTTCTGTTTGAAAACGTCAGATCTAAATTACTCAAAAACCGTACATTTTAACAAAAAATCTCAAGACACATTTTTTGTAGCCCTTTTAATTCCCTATCGGATGATTTATTTTTCAAAACAATCGGATGAAGAATAATAGATAAGTTGAACATAATGACAGCAAATATACATACAATATTGTAGTATTTACTGTGCTGGTATAGGACGCCGGGTTGAATAATCCAATTGTTACACATAACTTAGCTTTATCCTTCATTCGATTGTTTTAACACTTAGCCCAAACGATAGGGAATCAAAAGGGCCACAAAAAAAAGTGTCTCGATATTTTTTGTTAAAATGTATGGGTTTTGAGTAATTTAGGTTTAAAATATTCAAACAGCCACCATTTTGAAATGCATGATTGGATATAATCGCTTATTTTTCTTAAGATAAATCATTGTTAGCTTAAACTTCATGCCAAGTTTGAACTCAATCGGTTAAATCTTTCTTTAGATATTAATTATTTAGTAAAAGAAATAAAATGGCGGATATTTAGAAAATGAAGCGTTTTTCGAACAAATATTACTCTTGATTTTCTATTTATTTTGACTCATAGAACCATTTCCCGAAGTTTTTAACACTATCTTTGTTCCACTCTGTATACAAAGTTTTGTTAAGGGTCGGATCTAGTAAAACAGAAACCAATCTGCGACTCAATATCGCGGCGGTAGGTTACGCGGACATTGCTCATTCTAAATCCATTTAAAACCCGCAATTGTTCAAATAACGTTTTTTTAAAAATACCAAACTCTTGGGGACAAAATTCTTCATCCGAATGGCTTGGTAATTTTTCGCTATAATTAATATTTATAACGTAAAAATATTTAAAATCACCCTATAGCGGCAGTAGGTTACACGGACATTGCTCAGCCTAAATCCATTTAAAACCAGCAATTGTTCAAATAGCGTTTTTTTAAAAATACCAAACTCTTGAGGATGAAATTCTTCATGCGAATGGCTTGGTAGTTTTTCGCTATAATTAATAGTGACAATATAAAAAAATACTAAAAATCAATATTTTAAATTGTTAATAAATATTAAACAAACTGTTTTTCTTAGTTTTGGAAAAGCCATTTGCATGCATATTGGCCATAGCTTTAAAATGACATATCGTTCATAATTATACGATCAAAAATAAATTAAAATTTGGAATTTAATTTAACATTGGTCTTATGGAGTGTCAGCCAACATGGCCGACATCTAGAGCCGACCCTTAACTCATTTTCAGTAACAAAAATAACGAGGGGGTTTTTATGAACACTGTATAGTATACAGTATACAGTATATTGTAATTTATTCATGTTCAACAAAATATATTGCAATTTGGTAACCAGCATGTGAAATATGGTTACAATGATAGAAACTAGAAATAAATGTGATATTGTAGGTCCTATAGTACATACGACTAGTTAAAACTCATAAGAGTTATTATTACCAGCAGTATATGCTATTCAATCATATGTCAACGAGACTCTATCCTGCTAACTAGGCGATTTCTGGTACCCACAATAGTGTTACCGGCGATTCAATTTCTTCTTAGAGGGACAGGCGGCTCTTATTGTATCTGTATGCAAGAACTTTGCCTGAAAAAACTTTCAAAACTGTTATTAAATAAACGGTATCAGTTAACTGACACAAACTTTCTCACAACTTACTGTAGTCAAAATAATATTGTTTTTAATCATTTTATTTTTTACTACTTTTTAGAACAAAAAAAAAAATAATATTCTACCTACGTCAATCGTATAAAAAAAATATTGTCCCAGGCAGGATTCGATCGCGCGATCTTTGAATTACTGGCCGTGCTCGCTACCGTGGTGTTACCCCGTGCTAGATGACAACACAAACTTGTTTTTTTTAAAACATTTCCCCATAATTATAAAACGCCGAAGTTTTGATAAAAGCGGGTGGTGTCATTTTGTTTGGCATCTTAAGCACTATAAATACTGAAAATTTGATCAAAATCGTTAGAGCCGTTTTTGAGAAATTTGAATTTTTGTCGTTTTTTATGGGGTTTTAGGGGTAAATTACCCTTAAAAATTAAAAATTCAAAAAAATGAAAAAAACACCTGGAGATATTAGGGTTTAGTACCTACATACCAAATTTCCTCTCTGGTGTGTACATACAGACAGACTGACAGACAGACACCACTCTAAAAAAACTTTTTTGGGTTCAGGGAGCACCAAAACAAAAAATTCCACTAAAAATATTTTTGGGTTCAGGGAGCACCAACACAGATAATTACACTAAACAATTTTTTGGGGTTCTGGGAGCACCAAAACAGATAATTCAACTGAAAATTCAAATTCGAACATTTTTACGAAAACAATACTTTCTCCATATACTACGTATAGGGTGGAGAAAGTAAAAATGGCTTAGCGAAAAGCTTATTATTCTGCGGAGGAATTAATAAGTTGTAATTTAATTGATATAAACTTATAAATAAATATTGAGCTTGACTTGTGAGAAGATATACTTGATAGAATAAACTTTGAACACAAAATCTCACAACTAATACGTTTATTAACTGAAACGCGTTTCAACGACAATGTCACCATCTTCAGTGACGCACGAGCTACAATATAAATACAAGACATGAAACACTGTTAGGTTAATTATAGTTTGACTATTGTGGCTCGTGCATCACTGAAGATGGCGACATTGTCGTTGAAACGCGTTTGAGTTAATAAACGTACTAGTTGTGAGATTTTGTGTTCAAAGTTTATTTTATCAATGAAATAATAAACTTGTAATTTGTTACGATGTAACGTAAACGTCTCTATTCTAATACGACTATTTGTTGACTATTGCATGTAGTGTGTTTAACGGCAATAAAGCTATTATTATTATTAAAACATAAACTCCCATTTTATTCCAATAACGATTAAATAATTATTGATTTTTTAATAAGCTACTGAATGAATCAAAACAAAAAATATTATGGCACGCTTTTGTTCTAATTAACACTTTCATGACAAATATCATTTCGGCCAATATAGTTTTCAAGATCTATAGAACTGCGCAAATTATCAGTGCACAACCTAGTTAAGTCGTGTAAAATAACTGTCATGTGTTAGGATATTGAACAGCTGTTAACAAAAAAATAAATATAACAAAATTATAACAGCTGATTTCGCTCTCCATCTGCAATACTTTTAAAAAAACCCTACATTATACTTTGGGGGTTATGTTTACAAGTTGAATCGAAACAAACTTCAAATAATGTCTGGACGTTTGTTGTTATTGTATCTATCTATACTAATATTATAAATAGGTAAAATTTGTTAGTTTGTATGTAGGGGGTAATCTCTGAAACTACTGAACCGATTGACAAAATAGTTTTACTAATAAAAAGCTACACTATCCCTGAGTAACATAGGTTATACATTCATTATGATAAAAACATTTTTTATTTTAATATTTGTAAATTTAGTCGGAAAAAATCTTAGGTTAGGCCTAGTCTTAGGAACCAACACATGTATTTACATTTATTACCATAGCAACCAACTGTATAAAATAACAGATAAAATAGCTGTTTGCTCCAATATTTCCTCCGTTGACTGCCGATTTCAAACTTTGAAGCAATTATTTGTATTTCTAACTTTAAGGTTATTTTTTTATTAAAGTGTAGACCTGAGCCTTGCTGATTCTTTTAACCTTATTATAACTGCTGTTATGAAATACACTAAATAATTTGATTTTAACATTTAACATTATTTACAATCTTAGCTTTGGGGTTATTATTTATCCTACACATTTATTATAAAGAAAACATAACACGATTACGTGTATAGAAGGTTCCAATAGGGTTGGCGTGCGGAGCACGCAGGGTTTCCCCTAGTATGAGGTATATAACTAATGTAGGCTATAATAATGCCGTATGATCGAATTTGAGGTTAGAAATCGCTGAAAATGTATGTATTTTTATAATCCAACTTCATTCTTGCCGCCCTAAAAAACAACTTAGGCCTACAAACATAAAACTATATTTTAAACTCTCACTAATTTGGGTCATTTGGTCTGAATTATTGCTATTTTAATTAAAACAGTTGAGTTTACAAAAATATACTTTATGACGGTGAAAACTTGAGTGAATTTTAAAGTGAACATTAATAATAATAAATTTGCCTAAACGACTGTATTTAAAATATTCCGGGTTAAAATCGTTGATTTAAGTCGACCTATAATTAAAATCTATGACCTTTTGTTTTAAAAATTTTTTTGTTTTTTTTAATAAAAAAAATTTGGAAAACGGTTGACCCTAAAGGCCATCCATGTAACTTCCCGCTAAGTTTAATTACAACAAACGCTATTTTTGGAAATTTTGAACTGCCATAACTTTTGAATGAATCAACCGATTTTTATGCGATTTGCGGCAATCGATGCAGTTTTTTAGGTCCATTGAAAGAATCAACAACAAAAATTTTTCAAATGAAAAGTTTCGGAGAAATTGAGGAAAAACACTTTTTTTATTTTCTTTCGTTCACGATATCTCGCGAATGTAGCAACCGATTTGTATGCGATTTGCAGCAATCGATGCAGTTTTTTGAGTCCATTGAAAGAATCGACAACAAAAATTTTTCTGAAGAAAAATTTCGGAGAAATTGAGAAAAAAATAAATTTTTTTTATTTTTTTTCATTCACGATATCTCACGAACGAATTAACCGATTTTGACCGGACTGGTAGCGATCGACGTCGCTTTTTAAGGTTAAAACCTGATTAGATTTTGAAATTGATCGGTAAAGCCGTTTAAAAGTTATTCCAAAAAAACCTGATTTGAAAATTTTTTATTTCTTAGTTTTTTCGAAATTTCTCAGAACCTACCGGTCCGAATTAGTTGAAATTTTCAGGAAATCTAAGTTTGATGGAACTCTTTAGAACGCCGTTTGGTAGGATCCAATCGGTTTAGCCGTTCAAAAGTTATAAGCGGGTCACATATATACACACACACCCCCATACATACAGACAGGGTGACACCCTCTCGGGAGTGGTCAGGGAAGATTCCTAGGACTTCAAAACTTCGAGATCTGATGAATACTCGATTTTTGAAAAACGGAGTGAAACCAATAACTTCCCGATTTTAGAAAATTTTCAATTTTCTTAGCGGGAAGTTAAAAATTAATTTCAGTTCTTTGAGTAAAATGTTAAATTGTAGTCTATGCTCTGTAAATTAAGGAAATATCTAAATTCATATATCCAGTTAGATATAGTTTGTTGTTTGTAGGCTTAAACAGTTTGTTTTTTAAGAACGAAGTAAAAATAAAACTTACATTTTTTTATTTTCAATGACTTCTAACCTCAAAATAAGCCGTACAGACAACACATTGAACATAATATTTAGAAGTTATATTTTCTGCTCGATGCATCAAATTAATCTGCACGTGATTTTTCCACGATTTCAAACCAATCAGAAATAAAAGCATGATTACAGTAATCCTTTTTAAACTGTACAATTAATTGTGCTTGTAATAAAGTAATGGACTAATTTGATGATATTATTAAATGGATGGAAGTTTAATTAACTAACAAACATCAAATATTACATTATGATGTGTTGAAACCTACGCGTAAAAAAAGAAGCATTACTGAAAAAGCTTTTACCGTTAATTAGGTGTTGACTTAAATTTTATAATGTTTTACTCGGCATAATGCTAAACTGTACCGGGTAAGGACTGCGTTCTTTGAGTTGACAATAAAACGAGATGAGATATTTTGTTTAGTTATTGTTTATTATTATCAATATCATATACCGTTGATAAAGTTCGTTATTGTATGCATTATGTTTGTAAAATGCAATAAAATTGGTCATGCAGCACGTTCTACCTCGTTACTTTCTCCACCCTATACGTAGTATATGGAGTGTTTTCGTCCAAATTTACGAATTTGAATTTTTAGTGAAGTTATATTTTTTGGTGCTTCCTGAAACCCCAAAAATGTTTAGTGGAATTTTTTGTTTTGGTGCTCTCTGAGCCGAAAAAAGTATTTTTTTGGTGATATCTGTCCGTGATATCTGTAAGGATGTGTACAGAGCTGGAGACCATACCAACGGTCCGATTTTGATGAAATTTGGTAGGTAGGTGTAGTTCTGGAATATCTCCAGACGTTTTTTCATTTTTTCAAATTTTGGATTTTTAAGGGTTTTACCCCCCAAAAATGGCCAAAAATCGAGAAAATTTTTTTGATAAAATTTGGCTTATTTGTAGCCCTTAATGTACCTTACCATATGCAAAAAGCAGCATCGATCTAAAAATTCTCGTTTAGGTAATAATAATAATAACTGATTTTTTGGGGTTTTGGCATTTTTTTTTTTCAAAACCTTTTTTCGTGCATCTATACAGGCCTAATTGACATGTTTGGTGCAAATTTGTTCGAAATCGATCGAATAGTTTAAATAATAATATAATATAATATAATATGGATGTGTGTTACATGCATCTAATATTTTCCATGGTAACATTTTCCTACTTTTGCAATTCTAAATAACCACCTCCTATGCTACTCTTGGGAAGGTATAAGGTTTCAACTGGGAGAAAGTATGTGGCATTTATCTGGTACCGTTTATTTTATTGTTAACACGATTTTTTCGTCTACCCAACTTGGCATGCTTATAACTCGTAAACGGTAACAGAAAAAATGGTTACACGATTATTAGCGAATTTTCATAATGTAAGACACTAGATAAGGTCTAGCAAGAACCGTGACCTTGAGATGCGCAGTAGACTCGGGAGTTGATTCGAGTGGTGGGGAGTCAGAAAGGCTCAGTCTGTTGCCGCGCTCTGAACGTAATACTTCGGTCTGCAAGCCCTTGCACGGGTTTCCAATAAATATATTGGCTAACGAGCCAAAAAGATCCAACAACAGGAAACAATTTAAAAAAAAGATTTTTAAGGATTTTGCGTAAACAATTAATACAAGAGATTATTCTGCACATTTTTTTTACACGACCTGGTTCGTCATAACTCGTCTGGTTCGCTCAAAATTGATCAAAAACTAAAATACTATAAAAGTACTTGGTTCAAATCCACGAGGGAAATTTTACCGTGGGGCAGCTTCTGTTTCAAGGCCGGGATGCAAACTGGCTTTTTGTTCACCGCGAGCGAAGCGAAGCAGTCGAAAATCCGAGGCAAAGTTTAGGTGCAAACTCGCAAAACGGGGTCAATAATCTGAGGCTGCAAGGACGAAGTGCAGACTCACAAAGCGAGCGGAGTGAATCTGCGAGTGAGTGTTGGAGGCTGTGGTGCAAACAAATTCTACTTATATATAAAACTAGCTGACCCGGCAATGCTTCGCTAATGCATAATTATTTTGGTGTAATAAATGCCACAAATGATCGTGATTTAGTAACTTTGACCCCCAAACCCACCCCTTAAGATTTCGAATTTTTTAAAACCCTTTTTTATTGAGCACCTATGGCCCTAGATGAAGCTACATACCAAATTTCGTTCAAATCCGTTCAGTAGTTTTTGAGAAATCTTGATTTAGTAAATTTGACTCCCCCAAAACATCCCTAAAATTTCAAATTTTTTTAAACCCTTTCTTAGCGAGCGCCTATGGCCCTAGAGGAAGCTGCATACCAAATTTCATTCCAATCTGTTCGGTAATTTTGAAGAAATCGTGATTTAGTAATTTTTACCCCCAAACCCCCCCTTAAGATTTCGAATTTTTTTTAAACCATTTCTTAGTGAGCACCTATGGCCCTAGATGAAGCTACATACCAAATTTCGTTCTAATCCGTTCAGTAGTTTTTGAGAAATCTTGATTTAGTAAATTTGACCCCCCCAAACTCCCCTAAAATTTCGAATTTTTTGAAACCCTTTCTTAGTGAGCACTTATGGTCCTAGAGAAAGCTACGTACCAAATTTCATTTCAATCCGTTCGGTACTTTTTGAGAAATCGTGTTGAGTGAGTCAGTGAGTGAGTGGTATTTCGCTTATATAATATATATATATATATATGAAATATGTAATTATGTCTTACCTTAAAACCGTTGCTAGTCCATCCTCATTACGTACAGCTTCACGGTAATTGGTATTGCCTTTTCATAAATATAAATTAGCAACTCACCAAAGCATTCCTGGGGCATTGTAAAATATATATAAAACCTTTATCATCATTCTTCAATTGTGACATGAGCTTGTGGTACTCTCAAAATTGAAGCCTTTTTTTATTTATGCCGTGCTCCAACTTTTTCTTGGGTTCTTCGTCTTCTGCTACGTCAAGCAACAGCAGCGCCTCTTCTTCATCAGATTACGACTTGATAATGTATTTACACATATACATATATACCGTACGAATATTCCGAATGTATAGATTGCTACATAAAACCTGACCATGGGCCGAACTAGCTGGCTCCTTAATAGAAACCGCGCATACATCTCGGCAGAGCAAGCTCACATCAGCCTTACCAAACCATAGGTTGTCAAATCTCAGGTAGGTTCGGCACTCCCAACGCGGAATGGTTCTGCACAGTCGAAATACTAAAAGAAGGTGAGACTGGGAATGTATGTATGTGTGTAATTGGATGGATGTATTGTATGTATGTGTTGGGCGTTGTTTGACTCGGGTACCGCGAGGGACGCCAAACTCCTCTTATTAGGTGCAGCTAGTCTGCACCCCCCGTGCGGGCATTATCGTTTCAAAACCATAAAGGTGTTAAAAACTGTTTACACACATTTTATGGCATTTAAACACGAATAACTATTTGGTTTTAAACCAACTTGTAAAGCGTCACATAGAAAATGCGTAGAAAATTTTTGTCAATATTTTGTCCATTTCTAAATTTGTGCCGATTTAAAAAGAATGTAAATTGAAGACTACCTGGAAAAGAAGTGTAATTTTGTACATACTTATGGGAAACTCACTTCAAAAATTTGTGAAGTGCGTGAGATTCCGTGTGAACTGCGAGATGCGCAGAAGAGTAGAAAATAGTACAAAACAATAGTGCAAGATCTACTGCGCATCCACGGAGCAAACAGAATCTCACGAACAAACAAATATATTTTTCTGTAAGTTCCTATATTATACCAACTTGTGTTGTGGAAAACGATCCTTTTCGCTGAATTCAATCATTTGAATCGACTCGATTAAAAGAATCGATTCATTTCGTTCGTTTGATTCATTGACTCCGGAGTCGTTCATGTGAATCGATTGTTGAATTAAGTGGTTTTAATTTATTAAACGACGATTTCTTCAGGTTCAATAAATTAATCGATCCACCTGCTGATTCGTTCAATTGAACGAATCTTTCGTGTCACATCAACAAGATAATTGTATCTGAAAACAACAGTCGAGGGCGAATCTCAAACGGAACAGCTGTACAGTTTATTTGAGAGGATTTAAGTTGTAAAAAAAAAAAAAAACAGTACAAATAAAAAACAATAATTCTTTATTCCAGTAAGACAATGTTAGTAGACATGGCTACGATCAGATATTCTACAGAGTTTTTTTTAAAACAATATAAATTGAAGAAATGTTGAAGAACGAAACAAACATGATGTTAAAGTGCCAAATCGCTCTACTTCCCATCAGCTGACCTTCTGTATGTCAACAGCTGGAACAGAAAGAGACACAACGTTATACAGATATCAGTGTTGCCAAACTGTGTACATTTACCCAAATTTCGGATTTGTTTAATGGTCTGTGTGGATATTTTGTGGAATGGCGAAACTTGGAGATGTTATGAATTAACATGTAATTCAATACACTCTTAGCTTAATATTATCAACGATTTTTAGATTCAGTTTAGAATCGTTTTCAGTCATATTTTTATATGTCTACTAGCTGACCCGTACGGCGTTGCCCATGGTGGTTGGTATTTTCAGTCTTTTTAACGTAATTGTATTCTTTTTAAGTGTTCAGTCAGTGAGTGGTATTTGGCTTTTATATATCTTAAATAATTAGCCCAATAATTGGTGTTTTAGTTCATTGTAGGCCTAACCTAAAATTATATTCAGTTTTTGATCCAAATCAGTTGTTGATCAAAATCAGCTGTTTTAAGCTTTTCATACGAACAGCAGTTTTTGTGCCCCTGATAAAATCAAAAGAAATCTTTCTTCTTCTTCCTTAAGATTGACCTTCCATAAGATTAACATTGAAATTTTGAGGGCCACTGGGGCGTAGCCCTAATGTCCTAGGACTTCGGTAAATGGCCTAAAACCTTCCCAGGGTTAACCTGTGTTACTATGCAAAATTTCAAAGCAATCGGATGGACGGTTTGGTAACGCATAAAGGACAAACATACAAACGTACAAACAGACGGACATACATTGAATTTTATGTATATAGATATATAAAAATGAATGTTTCTTTGTCCTCTATTAGACTGAAAAACCATTCGACCGATTTCATTAAACATTTCACAGTATATCCATATCATTGCCAGGAGTATTTAGATCTTACAATTACTACAGTCTAAGGGTGTTGAAATGGGGTTGCTACCACATACAATAAATATAAATTAAACTAACTACCTACAAGCTATAAAGCTATTATTTTAAGTGAGATACAAAAAAATATTTTCAATTTGATTAGCCTACTTAGCCTAAGTCAAAGGGATGAAATGGAATAACTATGTACCCTTAACATTAAATAATAATCCATCCTACACTTACTTATACGCTAAATAACTATTGATCTAATTAACTCAAATTTATTTAGATAGAAAACTATTCGATCGATTTCGAACAAATTTGCACCAAACACGTCAATTAGGCCTGTATGGACGCACGAAAATAGGGTTTGAAAAACAACCCCCTTTATGGCCAAAAAACTCCCAAAAATCAGTTATTATTATTAGCTAAACGAAAATTTGTAGAAAGATGCGGTTTTTTGCATATGGTAGGGTACATTAAAGGCTACAAATTAGCCAAATTTTATCAAAATCGTTAGAGCCGTTTGTTTTTTTTATAAAAAAACAATAACTGATTTTTGGGTTTTTTTTTTGCCAGAAAGGGGGTTGTTTTTCAAAAATTTCCAAACCCGTTTTTCGTGCATCTATGTAGGCCTCTTGACATTTCTGGTGCAAATTTGTTTGAAATCGATTGAATAGTTTTCACTCTAGCTTTGTATACATAGACATACATTTTGTAAAAACCCCTTTTTTGGACTCAGGGGGTCCCAAAACGGATATTTCCACAAAAATCTCAACATCGATTTTTTTTTGCGATCACTATACTTTCTCTATACTATAGTATAGTGAGAAAGTAAAAATTAATGTTGGATATTATTCTGCACATTTAGTTTTTTTACACGACCTTGGTTCCTTAACACTTTCAGTCCCAGGCATTTTCTCCGAATTTGAAAGGATTTCATAAAAAAAGCTGAATTTTTGTTATTTGATAAGAAATCATCATGATTTTTTAATTGTTTTTATTTTAATAGACCTATAAGTAATATTTTCTACTGTAAACATTTTTCTAACGTACCAACAAATACAGAAAAAATAAAATTACATACCATAACAAAAAGTTTTTATAAAATTTGCAGTTTGCATAAAGAAAACAGAAACGAAAAAAATATATTACTTGAAAACTTGCATATCACTTTAAGACACATTTTGTTGTATACTCATGTTAAAAATTTAGGGCCAATATCTTGCTAAATAAAAAAGTTACACCACTATTTCTAAATAACAAAGTTTTAACCCGAAGAAAAGAATTCGCTTAAGGGGCGAGACAGGCAATATGGTTGCTTTGTAAAGTAGCTAAGAGAGTTTTATTCTGAACAAGCCTTAGTGGCCGAGAGGTAACGTGGGGTCTTCCTGATCAGAAGATCCCGGGTTCGAATCTCGCAAGACCAGGTAGCGTTTCATATCTGGGGTTTGAGGGTAGGAGGGTGGAAGTAAAGCAAACGGTGGGGGTAGTTACCTGGTCTAAAGGCTTGAGATGTTTTGCATAATTTTACTGTAGTATTTCTGTATATATATATAAAAAAACCTACGACATATGGGGGAACACTACTTTCATTCATCCTCAAATTTACATCGATTTTGTATACTATATC
Source organism: Philaenus spumarius (assembly GCA_018207615.1). NCBI lineage: Eukaryota > Metazoa > Arthropoda > Insecta > Hemiptera > Aphrophoridae > Philaenus > Philaenus spumarius. The sequence continues at coordinate 246,138 of JAGFPH010000974.1, forward strand.
ATATTATGTGAAGCGGAAGGAACTATTCCTTCATAGTTATTTTTGTGCTTATAACTAGTCCACTGGTGGGTTTCAAATGCTCAAACAATGTTACAAAAAAATAGAAAATTCACTAAATATGATGTCCTCTGCAGAGGACCCTGGGTCTGAAAGGGTTAAAATCGATCAAAATACCATAAAACTGGGGGATTTTACCGTGGGGGCATCTTCTGATCCGAGGCCGACGGCCGAGTTTGTACGCTGCGAGCGAAGCGAAGCAGTCGATAACCCGAGGCCGCAAGGCTCAGGTGCACACAAAGCGAGTTTTTCAGCTGAAAGTGGAACGAAGCTGGAGGCTTAGGTGCAAACAAACTCTACTAATAGTTTCGTACATGTAGGCAGCTATTCAGCACTTTCGTGAGTATACCGATTTCCCAAATAGTTGGTTGAAACCCTAAAATATATAAATTTAATTTTGGAAATTCGCTAAACTCACGTCACCGGCTCAGCTGCGTGATAGAATCTATACTTCTATCACAGTTTCTCCAAAACCACGAGGCCTACAAACATGAAATTTGGCACTAATACTCTTTATAGGCTCTAGATGCGCACTAAGAAAGGGTTTCCGAAAATTCGAAATTTTAGGAGGGGTTTTGGGGGGGTCAAAGTTACTAAATCACGATTTATCAAAAGCTACCGAACGGATTGGAATGCAATTTGATATGTAGCTTCCTCTAGGGCCATAGATGCTCGATAAGAAAGGGTTTTAAAAAATTCGAAATTTTAGGGAGGTTTGGGGGCGGTCAAAGTTACTAAAACACGATTTATCAAAACCTACCGAACGGATTGGAATGAAATTTGATATGTAGCTTCCTCTAGGGCCATAGATGCTCGCTAAGAAAGGGTTTAAAAAAATTCGAAATTTTAGGGAGGTTTGGGGGCGGTCAAAGTTACTA
>JAGFPH010000974.1:262072-292683 GCA_018207615.1 Philaenus spumarius
ATCCGTTCGGTAGTTTTTGAGAAATCGTGATGAGTGAATCAGTGAGTCAGTGGGTTTTGGCTTTTATATATATAGATTACGAGGACTTAACTATTAGTACAACGTGGACAGTAGTCGTAACTCTGTAAGCAGTAAAGGTTCGACTTGGCAATACTGGACGGTTGATTTTGATTTGAAAGTGTTGAACATTATAAATATGAGCACCGTTAGTGCTCCGCGGCAATTCCCACGGCTATACAAACTGAAATTACTTGAAGTAATACAACTCGTTAAACAATCCGGCAACACTATAAACATCGCAGTTTGCTCCCCACCAAAGACAATCACAAACTTGGCAAAGCTCTTCACGTTGCTTTGTTTTGGAATAATTACTTCAAAGTTGTTGCTGTTCGTTATTAGCGGATTTCCATAGGAAAAATGAGCTATTACAGTGAACCTTATGGTAAGGACCTAAGGCCGGGAGTAGCAAATGAGCACCGATCATAGTCCCCAGAACACGTTTTTGGGTATCATTAAAAATTATATATATACAGGGTGTATCAGGAAGAAACGGAAAGAATTGCAGGACGTGTTCTACTGGTGAAAATAATGAAAAAATTTCCTATAAACATACGTCCGAAAACGCTTCGTTTTCCAAATATCCGCCATTTTGTTTTTTGTACAAAATAATTCATATCTAGAGAACGGTTAGACTGATTGAGTTCAAACTTGTTATGAAGTTTAACCTGACAATGATATACCTCAAGAAAAATAAACGTATAAATCCAATCATGCGTTTCAAAATGGCGGCTGTTTGAAAATTACAAACCTAAATTACTCAAAAACCGTACATTTTAACGAAAAATGTCAAGACACTTTTTTTGTAGCCCTTTTGATTCCCTATCGGATGGTGTAATTGTCAAAACAATCGGATGAAGGGTAACAGTTAAGTTATGTGTACTAATTGGTTTGTTCAACTCGGCATTCTATACAAACACAGTAAATACTACAATATTGTATGGACATTTGCTGTCATTATCTTTAACTTAGCTATTATCCTTCATCCGATTGTTTTGACAGTTACACCATCCTATAAAGAATCAAAAGGGCTACAAAAAAGGTGTCTTGACATTTTTCGATAAAATGTACGGTTTTGGAGTAATTTAGGTTTGAAATTTTCAAACAGCCGCCATTTTGAAACGCATGATTGGATTTAATCGTTTATTTTTCTTGAGATATATCATTGTCAGGTTAAACTTCATACCAAGTTTGAACTCAATCAGTCAAACCGGTCTCTAGATATGAATTATTTTGTACAAAAAACAAAATGGCGGATATCTGGAAAACGAAGCGTTTTCGGACCTATGTTTATAGGAACTTTTTTCATTATTTTCACCAGTAGAACACGTCCTGCAATTCTTTCCGTTTCTTCCTGATACACCCTGTATATCTAGCAGCCGCATTTTATGTCCGATTTATTCCAAATTTGGTACACACTGCCACGGGCAAAAACCCGAGACAAATGGGCTAATTACTAGAATAATTAGGCCTAACATTAAAAGTTGTATATAGAAGCCAATAGGCCTAAATATGTAAATTGATAATTAGTAATAAGTAAAATAACACGTTATAAAGAGATATCAAAGGAAAATTGGGTGTAAGAAGGAAGTAAATAATTTAAAATAATTATTTTATAAATTGCAGGCTTAGCCAATATTAAAAGTAATAGTAGCCAAGCGGAGTGAATTATTCTAAGGGAAATCGACAGGATAATTCTTGTCAGGTTTTGTCGAATATTGCAAAACTCTGTCTGTTGCTATGCGCCGTGAAAGAATTCAATGTAAAATTTTAATATATTTTCAAAAATAAAAATAGTAGGTTATTTTAAATGTAATGGGTAGAGGAGAAAAAGATGATAATAATCTAATTAACAGAATTGTGTTAATTAAGAAAATGAAAAAGTTATAGAGCAAAGACGTAGCAGAAAAAATGCTAAAATTCACAAATTTGAAAATTTCGAAAATCTAAATTGGGGATAAAATAAAGAATAAATAATTAATAATAATTAAATAACAATAAATTAATATAATTAAATATTTTTAAAGAAAAAGGCTCAAAAATAAACATAGTAAAATAAATGAATAAATCGGGGGAAATAAGTTTCTACAGAAATAAATATATGTTAAATAAGATGTAGTATATATGTTTTTGTAATATACCATGTGAGAAAAGGGCATAAACCAAAAAGGGGGGTTGCCAAATCCAAAATTCGAGATACACATAGGATAGGCCACAGAACCGTGCCCGATGTGAAGATAGAAGAAAGAAGATCAGTTTTGGACGTTTGGGAACCAGACGAATAAGAAAGAACCAAGAAAATTCGAATTTGGACCATTTTGAAGAATTTAAAATTCGAAATTAAGGAAAAACTAGCGAAGGCGATAACTGGAGAACCAGGAACCTTAGAACAACCACTCAAAGGAGGGAGAAAGCAGAAGATGGTCAGGAATCCAATGAGCTGCAGAAATCCAAAATCGGACCATGGGTTACAAAGTTAGAGCATTTTGAAAGTTTTGCATACAAAATTTAATTAAATCTTGTATGAACCGGCAGTGTTTAAGTAAACAGTACGGAGCGCGCTTGGAGAGATGACGTCATACAACCACCACCGAGACCAATACAATTACTTATTGCACGGAAAGTTAAATAATTAATTATCTACGAAACTAAAGTGGATTAATTAAAATGAAGGCGTGGGAATTAAATTAAATAAATAAAAGAAAATTCTACAAGCTAGAAGGACCCTTTAAAGCACCAGAGAAGCGGAGTTGTCAAAAAGAAAAGAGTAAATCTCTTGACTTCGATTTCAAAAGTACCAAGTAGAGAGAAGGAAAATTAAATTCAGTTGCGTATTGGTAGTCACCCGAGAACCACGTATAGATCTGCAGAAGCAGCAAGTCGGTCGGCGGTTATCACCAACTCCGGTACAGTTGAGCGGGCCGTAATAAATCGCGATAATTTAAAGAAGAAGGATCCTAAGGGATTGAAGAAAGAAAGCATTCTACATCAAAGAAGAGGAGAGATCCTGAGAGGAAGGAAGAAGAAGATCAAGGACTTCATTCCAAGGCCTAAACCACCGAGGAGGAAAGCTGCGATAAATCATCAATATTTGTGAGTAACAAATAACCAAGCTATATAAATTTTAAATAATATAAAAGTAATCCAATAATAAAATTTAAAAATAAAAAATATTAAAATTAACAGTAAATTCAGGGGAAAGTGTAAAAGTAAAATCATTCAGGAATATTCCCTATTCTCACAATGGTATAAAAGCGTTTCAATAAGTGTAAAAAATATCATATGTGTAAATAGCTATACTATACTTGTTTGAAATTTTAATGACTTGAGAAAGATAATTAATTTGTTTTTGTTTTTGAAATTAAAAAAGTTTAGTTTTCAAGTTTTCATTTCTTTTTATTTATAAATTAAATACCCTATACCATAAGTTAATCAGTGCTCTAAAATAAGATAGTGAATAAGGTTTATTATTTCTTGTGTGTGACCAAATAACTTCAAACGACACGACCCAGAGAGGGAGTCTGACTAGAGCTAGTATTTTTTATCTAAAGTGTATTTATTACAAACCAATCTTTTAAGATTTAGGAAAGTTAGCGTATTTCCTATTTCTTGTCCACGTATACGCGCAAAGTTATTAAGGGCAAACTCAAATTAAAAATTTTAAAAGACGATTGCGCGTGTGCGGCGTGGCAAGTGCGCGCCCAACGCGGGACGAAAAACCTTACGACCCAGAGATTTAAAAATAATAACGATTGCGCGTGTGCGGCGTGGCAACACGTTAGATGTCTACGTCGCTCGGACGAATTCGTTAGCCTTATACTTGAATTAAAGCTATCGACGAGAAACTTTTGTGAAAATTGCCAGAAGTTAACATTTTTTAACTTTGCAAGTACCTTTTGGGCGGGAATGATTTTTTAGATTTTTTTAATATTTTTCATTGTTTTACTTTGAGCGCGTTTTGTAAGAAAACGGTAAGAGATTGCAAAAAATGTTAAATACAAAAGTTGTAGAAAATTAAATTTCAAAGAAGAGATTTTCCGTCAGATTCAAGATCCAATCATCCATTTAGCCACTATTCATCCGAGAAGGGAGGCTCCGCCCAACGTCCTTAAAGCTAGGACGATTTTTTCGATTTTTTAAATTTTTTCATTTTTCACTTTGAGCGCGTTTTGTAAGAAAACGGTAAGAGATAGAAAAAAATGTTAAACACAAAAGTTATAGAAAATTTAATTTCAAACTAACGATTTTGCATCAAATTTAAGATCCAATCATCCGTTCAGCCGTTATTCACCCGAGAAGGAGCTCCGGCACACAATCCTTCAAATTTCCCATGTTAATCTTATGGAGATAATGTTTAATGAGTTTGAGTCCCCTGCCAAATAAAACAGCTGATTTATGCTCGGTCACCTATGTACAAACGAGCCAAAGATTAACGAGATTCTTTAGCGAATTTTCCCACTGCGAGCGAAGCGAAGCAGCCATTGAGGCCGAAGGCCGAGGTGGGGTTGGGACGCGAAGCGTCCAGGGGCAGAGCCCCTATTATTACAATATAGTTTATTCTTATACCAAATTTTACGTTAGATCATGAAGACTCCAACAGTGTAAGAATGAATGTTCTAACACAATTTTAACTATGCATTTTATATTACTGTAATAAACTTTCTTATGTTATGGTTGTGTAGTCGAAAATATACAAAGCGGTGAACGATTTTATTTTTTTGTCAGGAAAAAAATTCCTGCAGGAAAAATATAGGTAAAACTTCAAATTTTAATAATATTTGGTTGTTGTTCATCTCCTCGCGCTCATTTAAAAACGATTTCATAATGATGTAATCATTTTATCACAAATCGGTGATTTGAAAAGTTTATATCAATTCATTGCCTGCAACTTTCCCGCTGGAAGTTTGTTTATAACCCAAAAATAAAAAATTTCCTCACTTAGTAACTTTTCCATGTCCGTCAGTGATAATTCTAAAATATTGTCAATTATTAAAATTCGAAATACCTGTTAAAATAAAAGTTTTTTATACTGTTAGAATCCGTACTCTATGCAGATTAAGAATATCTAAGACTTATTTTACTGAAGCTTTTCCATCGAGTTACAACAGCGAGTTAACGACAGCGCGCACATTACTGAAATATAACCAGCTGGTGTAGTGGCAGCAAGGTGACGTCATAGGCGATCGATACTGGGGCGATCGATTGCTGTTCGCGGGGGATTGGTTACGACAAATTGCCGCGAATAGCGAAAACTAATAGCTTCGCACGTCAACCCCTGTATTGGGAGTATTTTCAATACACAATGCATTGCGTGCATCGCGAATGCTGGCACTTGAGCAAACCGCTACTAACCTGACTAAGAACATCAGTACCCGGTACATCTCCGTTTAACAAGTTCACTGCTAAGGACGCACATGTGAGCTTGACACTGAACACTATAAGAAGCGGCCGAGGCACAGCGCATTGCACGCCAACCCCCGGATTGTGAGTATCTTCAATACACAATGCATTGCGTGCTTCGCACGCCAACTCGCATATTGGGTAGTATTTTCAATACACAATACATTGCGTTCTTCGCACGCCAATCGCCTTATTGGGAGAATTTTCAATACACAGAGCATTGCGTGCTTCGCACGCCAATTTTAAGCCTATGTCTTATGGACGCACATGTGCGTCCGCTTTAAAATATTAGTGATTATTACGTAGAAAAGTTAAAAAATAAAAAATAAAGTAATTTCTACTCATTTAGACTGTAAGTATAAAAAATAAAAGGTCAGCTCCTAGCACAGGAAATACGAAATTTGCGTAGCAATGAACGTGTTAAGGAGTACCCTCCCCTCCTTCGGTAAAAGGAGTCCAGGGGTATTTTTGACCTCCCCAAGAAAACTTTTAAAATTTGGGAAGCCAATTTGGCTGTTCAGGTGAAATATTAACCCACACAGCATTGAGTCTGTACCTTTACACCGTCAGTGAATACACAAAGACCTGTAACACTCCTAGAGGCCGCACCAAGTGGTGACCCAGCAGCTCATGCTTGAACTCTTGTAAAAAAATAAAATAAGTATATATGTAAAATCAAATGACACATAACATTTAAAACATATTTTAGTGCTAATCTCTTTAAAGAAAAATACCTGACTATAATTAATAATATACATATTTTCCTTTCCCTGGGAGCTATGGGTGGGGGGTGGGGGGAGGGGCACAGTAGTGAGATAATTAAATAATAAAAATCTCTGGACTCAGTGTTTGTAAATGTACACACCCGTTAATTAACATATACGATAGCTAAGGTAATTCATCCACTGTGTAACCCGTTTAGAGTTGGATTTGGAAAAAGTCCTGGGCGTTGCTCTGAATAAATTAACCGGGAAGCTAATCAAGAAAACGGCAAATTACTTCATTTAAAATGTAGGCCTTCGTTTATTCTAAACCATCATAATAAACATGAACGTCCCACGCCTCGTGATATTTGCAGTTCCCTCGGAAATGTTGGGCAATCATGGCTCCATGGAATTGAGTAGTTCTTTAAATTATACGTTTTATTACTTCCTGAAAGTTGTTCCTTACTAATGAATTTCCATAGGAAAGATGAATTATTGCAGTGACTATTATGGTGAGGCCTAAGATCGGGAGTAGTAAATGAGCACCGACCATGGTCCCTGGAACACGTTTTGTGTTACTAATAGACCTGGCAATGCTTCGATATTGCTTGATTTGCCACTTCATCCATTCGACTTGAGTAATCAAATTGTAAATAGATTTGTATATCCCTTAAAAATAACGTACATATTAGATCATTTTAGCTTTATAGCTTGTGGAAAGTTAGTTTAATTAATTTATATTTATTGCATAGTAGTAGCAACCACTTATAATGAATTAAATGTAACGTCTAAACACTCCTGGCAATGATATGGATAAATTGTGAATTTTTTTACCGAAATCGGTCAAACAGTTTTTGATTCTATATAGACCACAAAGAAACAAACATTGATTTTTATATAGAGTTTTTTTCCTATAACCAGATCGCTGCGCTACATACCGGGTTCAATTGTTCAACCGTCCAGGGACCGACACAAACACACACAAAAACTTCATACAAATTGGTATAGCCGTTTAGGAAGAGTTCAGTGTCATACTCACGTATACAGAAGAATTATATAAAGGGTGAGCCATAAACCCGATCTATTTTTGTACTGTAATTTCTCAGCTGTTACAATTGTTGGAGAGTTCATTGTTGCGGCAAATAATTGTTTAGTTAACGCCATTTTGAGGTTAGTTGACATAGGTCATTGGTGGTTAGCTCAACATCATGCTTCTGTCACAGAGTTATTTTTCAAAAGTAATGAATCTGTGATTTCTACACAACGTCGGTTTCGTGTTCATTTCAACGTCGGTCGTCGTGTTGCCAAGTACAAGTCGATAAACTATTCTAAGGTGGGTTGATAATTTCCGGAACACGACTTTTTCACTCGTTAGGACAGTTCGAACGCCGGAAAACATTGAAATGGTTCGCGCAAGTGTGCGGGAGAGCCCTAAGCGCTCAGCCCGTAAAGAATCAATTGCTTTGGTAATTTAATATTGTGACTGTTGGCTACTGGGCTATCTAAAGAGTAAAGTATTTGTTTCTAAGCTCCAGAACTAAAGCAGAGCATCAGGAACGAGATAGCTGCAATTCCTCAGTCAATGTTGCGGAAGATTACATCGAGCATGCGGAAGAGGTGGGAGGTCTGTGTGGATGTGGAAGGACGACACTTGACGAACATTATCTATCTTAAGTAGAACTGGCAAAATCATGCACATATTTTAGTTTGGTTTGTAATATTAAACTATGTTTAGTTATTGAGTCATTTAATTTTTTTAAATGTCCTGTTTTTTTGGCTCACTCTATATAATATAAAGATATATACATGTAGATATTTTATATCTATATATATAAAAGCCAAAACCCACTGACTCACTGACTCACTCATCACGATTTCTCAAAAACTACTGAACGGATTGGAATGAAATTTGGTATGTAGCTTACTCTAGGGCCGTAGGTGCTCACTAAGAAAGGGTTTGAAAAAACTCGAAATTTTAGGGGGAGGGGGTTTGGGGGATCAAAGTTATTAAAAAATGACTTCTTCAAAACTACCTAACGGATTTGAATGAAATTTGGTATGTAGCTTCCTCTAGGGCCATAGGTGCTCACTAAGAAAGGGGTTTCAAAAATTCGAAATTTTAGGGACGGTTTGGGGGGTTCAAAGTTATTAAATCACGATTTCTTCAAAATTACCGAACAGATTGGAATGAAATTTGGTAATTAGCTTCCTCTAGGATCATAGGTGCTCGTTAAGAAAGGGTTTTAAAAAATTCCCAATTTTAGGGGGGGTTTGGGGGGGATTGGGGGGGATTAAATTTATTAAATCACGATTTCTTCAAAACTACCGAAAGGATTGGAATGAAATTTGGTATGTAGTTTCCTCTGGGGCCATAGGTGCTCACTAAGAAAGGGTATGAACAATTTCAAAACTTTAGGAGGGGTTTTGGGGGGATCAAAGTTACTAAAATAATAATTTCAGATATTTTATTATTATGACAATAGTGCTTTTATTGTTTAAGATCTATATATATAAAAGCCAAATACCACTCACTGACTGAACACTTAAAAAGAATACAATTACGTTAAAAAGACTAAAAATACCAACCACCACGGGCAACGCCGTACGGGTCAGCTAGTGTATATATGTGTGTGTGTTGGTGTGTGTGTGAGTGTGTATTCACACTCTAACGGCCGCATTTTACCTCCAATTTGGTCCAAATTTGGTACACTCGTTGGTTTTTTAAGTGGGTCGGACCAGTTCGTTACCCAACAAAATCCAACAATCGGAATCGCTTTTTTTGACAGGAAGAAAAATATTTTTGACACGTTTTTTGATTTTATCTAAACAAATAAATGTAGGAGATTATTCTGCACATTTTTTTTCACATATAGCTCGTCTGATTCTCCCGATATCGATGAAAATACCATAACGGTACCCATCAAAATCCAGTTGTCCGTTACGAGCATGGGCGGATCCAGCAAGTTTTCAAGGAGGAGGCTGTCTCCTACCCCAGGGGGAGGGGGTACAGAATAATTTTTAGTCATACATGCTTGTAAACGTCTTTTGAGACTATTTTACGAGCACCCATTTTGAATAGGAATTAAATTAAGGATTATTATTATAACAAATTGTAGAGAATTAATTATAGAATTGAACTGTAATAATATTAAGTTAAAAAAGTTAATGTCGAAAATTTTAAATAGCCTTATTCTATAAACTTATTTCATTAAATTAGAACAACTAAACATAACCCTCACGAACTTATTCTGTACAGTTCCAGCCAGACGGGAAAAGGTAATGGCTAGGGCGTTGAAAATGTACATATTTCACGAAAATACCCGAACAACCTTGGAACACTAAACCAGGTTTTCCTTATATCAAACGAAAATATAGGACATGCACTTCAAATCGATATAAAATCATTCTACAAATATATCGATTTGTAATAGATACATCGATTGCAAAATGTGCTTTCGCATTGGTTAAAAACTGTCCAATTGCAAGGGTTTACAGAAAACTTCATATATAAGAAACTATAAGTGTGACGAATGATTGGAAGATCCTGGTAAAAAGTTCAAATCTTTACGATTCCAACGGTGTCCTTATCTTCTTCTCAAAACCAGTCCGTCTAACGGTTATGTGCCTTTAAAAATTGATGAGTTTGAGACGTTTTAGTCATTTGCTTGTGCTTTCTCGCGCTGGTATCAGATGATTTAACAACTAAAATATTACATCGATGATTGCAATGTAAATACACGTTGTAGAAGAAATTTGTAAATACAAAAATTAAAGTTTAAAACATTTCCTTTCCAATAATTTTTGTTTTATTGAGATTGGATAATATTTAGTGGGTGAAATATTCGATACAAGCTGTGTTGTCTGAGACTACTCTATTGAACAGTCTGCCATTTAGACGACTAAACAAAACACAAATATAATAACCCAAAGGAGGGGGCTGCAGCCCCCACAGCCCCCTCCCTGGATCCGCCAATGGTTACGAGCGAATCCGAAGCCTTGCAGGTCGAGGTAAAAATTTACAAAGGTAGTGTTTCCACTGCGAGCGGAACGAATCAGTGCTTGAACCGGGGTTGAGATACAAACAAATTGTACCAATATATTTCGTACACTTAGGCAGCTCTTCAGCGCCTTCGTGAGTAGAATAATTTTCCAAATAATTAAAACCCTAAAACATATCTATATATTAATAGGCAAGCACAAAACTTGTCCTTTTTTCTCAGCTTGTGTGCATTGTAGGAGAAATTCGCGCATACCGTTAGAAAGGTAGTGTCCTGTAGATGAGCAGAATCCCATTATAATTTACATCGGTCCTCAGGGATACGCCCCAGTGGCCCTCAAAGTTCCAATGTTAATCTTATGGAAGGTCAATCTTAAGGAAGAAGAAGAAAGATTTCTTTTGATTTTATCAGGGGCACAAAAAACAGCTGTTCGTATGAAAAGCTTAAAACAAATGATTTTGATCAACAGCTGATTTTGATTAACAACTGATTTGGATCAAAAACTAAATATAATTTTAGGTTAGGTAAATCAAGCAATAGCGAAGCATTGCCGGGTCCACTAGTAAACTTAATTTTGGAAATTCGCCCAACTCACGTCACTGGTTCATCTGCGTGATCGATTATCTGAATGTGTTTAACTGAATGCGTTAAAATGTATAGGTGTATCGTATTTATTCCGTTTGGACGACTACGTATCCACAACGGTTCCGAATTTTAAGAAAACACAGGATAATATACAGCAGTGTTGCCAACATTGTTTCGGCGCACTGCATTTACATGGAAGGTCCCAAGGTAAACAAATAGGATTGAATTAAGTAAAGGAGTTGTCCCATGACTATGCATACCAGCTGATTGGGAGACGCGGTGGGTAACACCTTGTAACCACCCGAGCTTATGTACATTGTATACAGCCAACACTGAAATAATAAACGGTACCAGGAACTGGCACATACTTTCTCACAAACATATTTAAATAATTAAACAGATTAACTGTGACTTCATAATTGTAGGTGTGGTAGGAGAGAGGTGATTTATTACAATAGGAGATTAACTAATCTATATATTTAAAAAAATTCCTGATTTTAGTTCACTCACTTCCTGAAGTTAATACTTAACCGATTTTGATGATTCTTTTTTTATTTAAAAGATAATTTCCATTTCTAAGTCACTGTGAAGCTAAATATTTGATTTACACTTTTATTTTAGTTTTATTCCGAGTTTTAAAAATGCATCAGTAGCCAATGCTACAACTAGGCTAAATAGGAAACACTGTAATTTGATTTTAAACAGCTGATAAACTAATTGAGTTTCAAATAAATAAGTTGTTTACTTTAAACTTACTCAAATGTCAACAGATGATTTGATTTAGGTTATGTTATTGTTGGTGTGTTTTAGGTCTGATTTGTTGCTGTGTAATTGAACTATAGGCTTTTTATTTTTGTTATAAATATTTTACTTACACTTTCGTTTTGGTTATATTCAAAGTTTTAAAATCGCATCAGTATGCTACAACTAAAACTAGGAAGTTATTGGTTCTAAACAGCCGATAACCTAATTGAGTTACGGTATGTTATTGAGCCTTATGAATAAAAATGATTCAGCCTGATTGTTGATTCAGTAATCAGCTGTAGTCTCTAATATTTTCATTGACAGTTTATTTCAAATTTTAAATCAATTTTTAGGTTAGGTTTTTTTTAAGTGTAGACCTGAGCCTTGCTGACTATACAACGGGTTCCAACGGCACACAACGGGTTCCAACAGGGAGTTGGGGGTGGGGGGTTGGCGTGCGGAGCACGCAGGGGTCTCCCCTAGTACATATTATTACTATTATCTTGAGAGAAAACTATTCGATCGATTTCGAACAAATTTGCACCAAACACGTCAATTAGGCCTGTATTGATGCATGAAAAAAGGTTTTGAAAAAATTTGAAAAACAACTCCCTTTATGGCCAAAAAACCCCCAAAAATCAGTTATTATTATTAGCTAAACGAGAATTTTTAGAAAGGTGCGGTTTTTTGTATATGGTAGGGTACATTAATGCTACAAATAAGCCAAATTTTATCAAAATGGTTAGAGCCGGTTTCTTTATAAAAAAATAATAACTGATTTTTTGGGTATTTTTTTGCCAAAAAGGGGGTTGTTTTTCAAAATTTTTCAAAACCGTTTTTCGTGCACCTATACAGGCCTACTTGACATGTATGGTGTAAATTTGTTTGAAATCGATCGAATAGTTTTCGCTCTAGCTTTGTATACATACAGACAGACATTTTGTAAAAACCACTTTTTTGAACTCAGGGGGTCCCAAGACACGGATATTTCCACAAAAATTTCAACATCGATTTTTTTTGCGATCACTATACTTTCTCTATACTATAGTATAGTGAGAAAGTAAAAATAGCTGTATATAGTGGGTTTATGGATAGCTGTAGTAGGTTAAAGTTTCAAATCCAGGTTAGGAAGTTTTATTATTCCGACTACCATCTTTTAAATATACATACAGGGTGTTTGAAAAAGTCGTTTCAAATATTCAGGATTTAGGTCAAAATAAGTTAAATAGATGGATTTTTGTGTGCTCTCGTTTTCGCGTTTTTAACAAAACAAATCTTGCATTTATAAGGGTAAATGGAGAAGAAGTGTTCAACATTTTCCCGCAATTTAGTGTTATGAAGACACAATTTGAAAGAAATAATCGACCGATTTCCTTAACTAGTTACAAAATGGCGGCTATTTTAAACTTTTTAACGTTCAATATTTTGAAATCCACTAACTTTACAAAAAAATTATAAAGAACGAAACATGAATTTGTCTTTTTTGTATGACAAACAACATCAGTTTGCTTTTTTTCTGCGCGTCAAAAGAAACCGAGTTATGGACAATGAAACTTAAAATTGTCTACAGAATTTCTTGAAGTAACACTAGACAAACGAAATTCTGTACATCTTCATAGGGATAAATATAATTTACTTTTTGGTACTGTCAGGTATTAGGCAAAACACTATAGGGTTCAAATTAAATGAAACAGCATCATCAAGCCAGTGGTTCAGTTATAGAATGCTTCAATTGTATTTATTTAAGCAATTATCTCAACTCAGCAAACATGCCACTCGTAAAACATTAGCCAACAATATTATCTTATACATTCCTATACTAGGTGTTGAGTTCATAAGACAGACTGTATCAAAGGTATCGGCAACTAAACCAAATACTTATTTATATGTCATTTTCAAGATAACAAGCTGAGACTCAGCATAAATGTTTAAAATATATATTTCAACTCCTATGTCAAGTTTCAATTCGATATATTAAAATTCAGCTAATTTAGAATGACCCAACGCTTCATATATGTATAAGATGTCCCCTTTTTGTGATTTCCCCTGCTGAAAAATACATACCTTCATTATCAAATTTTTTCCAGATAAACCATTGCTCGGACGAAATAAATACATATGACCTTTTTTATTGAAAAATACTTCCCCTACACGATGGTATTTTTATTTTTATTTATCTTCATCCCAGCTCGAAATATTAAGGAATATCGAAAAATAAATGTTAATCGATTTTTTTTCGACTTTTGGAAATCGATAGACTGGTAAACTTTTTTTATGTTAATCTACAAACTTTAATGTAGTTATAAAAAAAATCAGCCATATTGTAAATTACTGGAACTTTTGGTCTAAAAGTACCCCTACCGACTGACCTATAAAATTGATCTGATGTGCTCGTATTGGATACATTTCAAATATTTCATTTTCCAAGAGGTGTACTTTAGATTCCGGCTATTTATATGATTTATTATTAAAGTTTGTTATATTTAAAGCAGTTTGATGTCAGCGTTACTCTAGTTCCTAAAACAACATGTCACTGACGGTACCAGGTAGTCTCAACTTTAGCCTATTTATTTACTAAGAAACCCTTATTGTAGTTTTGGTTTCTAACGACCTCACTCAGCGAACACATTTGCCAAAAGTCCCGCGAGAAGGCAAACACTAGGCGGGGTCCAATTTACTTAAATCTGTTGAGATGGAGTAGAGCGCTCCTAGCGCGAAATAATGGCACTTGCAAATAATGTAATCATCCAGTCATCTTAGAAGTATATTAGGGGAATTGTCTTAACTTGAAAGGAAAATAAAGTATGAATACAGATGGGAATCGTAGAGAGAACTGGTAAGAAAGATTTTCTTCAATTAAGGAAGTTATATAGCCCGACCCGATTTTTGAAATGCATATTTTGTTTATTGTTCATTATTTTTATTTGGAGTTTAATCGGTCTAATGATATATTACAATATATGGAAACCTCGTATAGTATATACAGGCTGATTCAGAACTAGGCAGAAATGTATCGGGAGCTCATTCTACAGCTAAAAATAAGAAAAAAAGTTCATATAAACATAGGCTCGAAAACGCTTCGTTTTCCATATATAAGCCATTTTGTTTTTGTTTTACAAAATAATTCATATCTAGAGAAATGTTTGACTGATTGAGTTCAATCTTGGCATTAAGTTTAACCTAACAATGATATATCTCAAGAAATAAACGGTATCAGTTAACTGACACAAACTTTTTCCCAACTTACTGTAGTCAAAATAATATTGTTTTTAATCATTTTATTTACTACTTTTTAGAACAAAACAAAAAAATAATATTCTACCTTCGTCAATCGTATAAAAAAAATTATTGTCCCAGGCGGGATTCGATCGCGCGACCTTTGAATTACTGGCCGTGCTCGCTACCGTGGTGCTACCCCGTGCGGCCGCTGCCGCGATGCTAGATTGACAACACAAACTTGTTATTTTTAAACATTTCCCCATAATTATAAAACGCTGAAGTTTTGATAAAAGCGGGTGGTGTCATTTTGTTTGGCATCTTAAGCACTATAAATACTGAAAATTTGATCAAAATCGTTAGAGCCGTTTTTGAGAAATTTGCATTTTTGTCGTTTTTTATGGGTTTTTAGGGGTAAATTACCCTTAAAAATTTAAAATTCCAAAAAATGAAAAAATCGCCTGGAGATATTAGGGTTTAGTACCTACATGCCAAATTTCATGAAAATCGGACCAATAGTGTCCTCTCTGGTCGTGTATACATACAGACAGACTGACAGACACCACTCTAAAAACACTTTTTTTGGGTTCTGGGAGCACCAAAACAAAAAATTCCACTAAAAATATTTTTGGGTTCAGTGAGCACCAACACAGATAATTGCACTAAACAATTTTTTGGGGTTCTGGGAGCACCAAAACATATAATTCAACTGAAAATTCAAATTCGAACATTTTTACGAAAACAATACTTTCTCCATATACTACGTATAGGGTGAGAAAGTAAAAAAATAAGCAATTATATCCAATAATGCTTTTAAAAATGGCGGCTGTTTGAAAATTTCAAACTTAAATTACTTAAAAACAGTACATTTTATCAAAAAATTTCAAGATACCTTTTGATTCAATATCGGATGAAGGATAATAGTTAAGTTATCTTATCTTGTAAAGCGAGAGATAATTGTCTGTCTGCTAAATGGATCTGGAATCTCCGTCTAAGGATTTTTGATTTTTTGATTTTATATGGGGCTTTTGGCCACGAGAAATCGATTGGAAATGGTCACCAGTCTGGGAAAGTTCGTTTTCTACGTCTTTTTATTAAATTAAAAAGTGAAATTTGTCCATTTTAAACAATACAAAGCACAGCTGATGCAAATGATTTCAATGTCATTACAATAATCATCTGTTTTCTTTTAAACGAAGCACAGCTGATGCAAATGTTTTCAATGCCATTACAATAATCATCTGTTTTCTTTTAAACTGTATTTTATTAGAGGTAAGCCTAATGTTGTATCTATTTATAGTTACCATGGCAACGAATACTTCTGCTAAATAAACATACCCTTTATTTAGTTGTTTAATGTTATAGGCCTAACCTAAACGATGTTCACGGAAATTTGCAATAATAGTTATTAAAATCATAGCCCTGCTTATAATCGAGCTTTAGCTCGGTCTCCTGGTACTGTGTAATAATTGGTTTGTTCAACCCGGCACTATATACCAAAATTGTAAATACTACAATATTGAATGTACATTAGCTGTTATTATCTACAGCTTATTAAACTATATTCTAGTCGTGCTCGAACGCTTTACCAATGCAATATCATAGGCCAGCCTTCTCAGGGTTCCTTCCGATCACTGGATTCGATGTTTTTACTCGAGTAGTATTGCACACACTTGAACGAGGTTTAGTACATTTATTTAATTTACACAAATTTATAATTTACTAGCTGACCCGTAAGGCGTTGCCCGTGGTGGTTGGTATTTTCAGTCTTTTTAACGTAATTGTATTCTTTTTAAGTGTTCAGTCAGTGAGTGGTATTTGGCTTTTATATATATAGATTTTAAATAATAAAAGCACTATTGTCATAATAATAAAAGATCTGAAATTATTATTTTAGTAACTTTGATTCCCCCAAACCCCTCCTAAAATTTCGAAATTTTTCATACCCTTTCTTAGGGAGCACCAATGGCCCTAGAGGAAGCTACATACCAAATTTCATTCCAATCCGTTCGGTAGTTTTGAAGAAATCGTGATTTAATAACTTTGATCAGCCCAAATCCCCCTAAAATTTAGATTTTTTTCAAACCCTTTCTTAGTGAGCACCTATGGCCCTAGAGGAAGCTACATACCAAATTTCATTCCAATCCGTTTGGTAGTTTTTGAGAAATCGTGATGAGTGGGTCAGTGAGTCAGTGAGTCAGTGAGTCAGTGGGTTTTGGCTTTTATATATATAGATAACTTAAGAAGTGTTCTGTTTTCGCAACTCGAACGAAGTCGGGTACGACAGCTGGAGTGCTGGGGATACACTGGCCAATACATCAAACACTTTGTGTGTTTTTAAAGATGAATTTCCAATTAAATTTGGTGGTTGGAAATATTACAGACTGTATCAAAAGAGATGGTGAGATAATGAGACGTGTGAAGCGATACCAGGAGTGACAGCTTGTGGTGAGGTATTCAGAAGGCCTACGTGTCATTCCATATGCAATCATCAGAGGTCTTACTTTGCATATCTCAGATTTACAATATTTTTGTGTATCACTTATACCAGGGTTTTTCAAAAACTGTACCCCTTAATGAAAAATTAAAATTTTGCGTACTCCCTCGTTATCGGGGAGGGGGGGATTAAATTAAAAATTTGGAAATATATTTGAAACGTATTACACAAAATTAATGAGAAGGATGGGCTTGCTTCTTTTTACATAGTTCCTTAATTATTGTTCGGCTCAAGTTTTGTTAAGCTTAAATTGTAGAGAAGGAAACGTAAAATTGAACTGTATACTTGAAAATGTAGCCTCCTAACACTAAAACAGTTTTACATTGTATCAATTGAAAATACAGATTCTATTTGATATTTAGGAATTCATACAAAATTGTAATGCTCTGTAAGAGATATTATTTCAGTTCCTAAATCGGTCTACAAAACTGTTGAAAACTGACCAATTACAAGGCATAATATAAACCCGCCTGCATTGAAAACTATGGGCTTGTCGATAATTTAGAAGGCGGTGTCGAAAAGAGAAAATATTGTCGAATTAGGTTTGTTTGTTTTTTCGATTACTTAGGTTTTGAAACGATTACAAGCAATAGAAAGAAGGGGTTATATGCGCCATTTTTATCTTTGATTGTAGCATGGAGTCAGACGTGTATATTCAATATTCACTACAATATTCAAACGATAATTACGTATGTAAATGAATACAAATAAACGGTAGGTACCAGGAACTGGCACATCATTTCTCACAATCATATTTAAATTATTAAACAGATTCATTGTGACTTCATAATTGTCGGTGGGTTAGGAGAGGTGATATTAAAGTAGGAGATTAACTAATAAATATTATTTTTATTAGCTAGAGAGAAAATTATTCGATCGATTTCTAACAAATTTACACAAAACACGACTATTAGGCCTGTATAGATGCACGAAAAAAGGTTTTCAAACATTTTGAAAAACAACACCCAAAAATCAGTTATTATTATTATTATTAGCTAAACAAGAATTTGTAGAAAGATAAGTTTTCTGCATATGATAGCGTACATTAAAGGCTACAAATAAGCCAAATTTGATCAAAATCGTTAGAGCCGTTTTTTGTATAAAAAAATAATAGCTGATTTTTTGGGGGTTTTTTTTTGCCAAAAAGGGGGTTGTTTTTCGAAATTTAAAAAACCCTTTTTCATGCATCTATATAGACCTAATTTACATGTTTGGTGCAAATTTGGTCGAAATCGATCGAATAGTTTTTGCTCTAGCTTTGTATACATTTAGACAGACATTTTGTAAAACCCACTTTTTTGGACTCAGGGAGTCAAAAAAACGGATATTTCCACAAAATCTCAAAATCGATTTTGTTTGCGATCACTATAATTTCTCTATACTATAGTATAGTGAGAAAGTAAAATTAAAGTTTAAAACATTTCCTTTCCAATTGTTTTTGTTTTATTGAGGTTGGATGGTATTTAGTGCGTGAAATATTCAATTAGGCCTAAATCAGACGCAACAATATTGCCGACTCGGCTCGCTGACCCGCGTACCCTGAAAGTTTTCGCGGACCACAGTTTGAGAACCCCTGACTTATACCATCTAAATACCTTACAAATCTATTATTTTCATATTTTTGATTTGAGTAGTTTTTTTATACACCGATTTTTCAAAATTGAGGAAACAGCTGAATTACACAATGTTTTGGATCACAGAAATGCTCGTAGATTTACAATCGATGGTGCTAGAGGAATGTTTGACAACTCATTGTAAAGCTTGTTGTATGGGTTTTCATTTGATATATAACATGACAACCTCTAAACAAAAATTGTTTTACTTGTTTTTTGTTTGTTTTTTTTTAATCCAAAACCACCGTCTTAAGATTAAACAAAAACCTATGTTATTCCGACATATTGTGTCGGAAAATAGCTGGTGTAACCAAAATTTTAAGCAATTGAGTTGCAAAAGCTAGACATTCCTTTAAAGCAAAGACGAAACATTTTTATATCGTCCTAAGAAGACGAGAAATCGGACCGTATCCTTTTATTCACTCTTAAGAGTCGGCCATCTTGGATTTGTATCCCATAAAAGCCAAACCATTTATTTCGTTTATTTTTTATCATAAAATTGTTTGCAAGGTCTTATTTTAAGCACAGTCACAATACGCATCCGTTTTGCATTTTAGATTTTTTTAATGCTTTTCTTTGGATGTAATTAACATTTTGTAAGTACAAAGTTTGAATTTTTTTCCAAACACAATAAAAAATTTATAATGAAAAGTAATTTGCAAGCCGGATAAAAAATTGTATAAAGAATATTCAGTTTTCACCTCTCAATTACAAAAGATGGATTTATAAAATGGTTTGAAATAAGGCAATGTCAAAACGCTCAGCTGCAAGAAATAACACTGATTAGATACGGTTATAGAAAGAAGTGCTTGCGTTTCCGGTTGCTTTCTCGTTTACTGGAGCAGACCCTTAATAATGTTTTCATTGGTTTTGATGTAAGGATGGGCAACTGAAGATTTTTAACGAGTTTTAGAAACACCCTTTACAGGGTGTCCCATAAGTAAACAGCCAAACTTCGGAAAACGCTTCGTTTTCAAAATATCCGCCATTTTGTTTCTTTTATAAAATAATTCATAATATCTAGAGAAATGTTTGTCTGATTGAGTTCAAACTTGGCATAAAGTTTAACTTAACAATGTTCACCTTAAATAAATAAACGATTATATCCAATCATGCGTTTCAAAATGGCGGCTGTTTAAAAAATTTTAATGAGTTTAAACTTGGCATGAAGTTAAACTTAACAATAGTCATCTTAAGAAAAATAACCGATTATATCCAATCATGCGTTTCAAAATGGCGGCTGTTTGAAAAATTTAAAACCTAAATTACTCAAAAACCGTACATTTTAACATTTAAAAAAATTAATGTCAAGACACCTTTTTTGTAGCTCTTTTGATTTCCTATCCTATCGGATGGTGTATTTGTAAAAACAATCGGATGAAGGATAATAGTTAAATTAAATACAATAACAGCATACGTAACCACAATATTGTTGTGTTTACTGTGTTGATATAGGATGTCGGGTTGAACAAACCAATTTATTACACATAACTTAACTATTATCCTTCATCCGATTGTTTTGAAAGTCACACCAACCGATAGAGAATCAAAAGGGCTACAAAAAAGGTGTGTTGATATGTTTTGTTAAAATGTACGGTTTTTGAGTAATTTAAGTTTGACACTTTCAAAAATCCGCCATTTTGAAACGCATGATTGTTTATAATCGCTTGTTTTACTTAAGATAGATCATTGTTAGGTTAAACTTCGTGCCAAGTTTGAACTCAATCATTTGAATCGTTCTCTAGATATGAATAATTTTGTAAAAGAAACAAAATGGCGGATATGTGGAAAACGAAGCTTTTTTGGAAAACATTTTATTTTTGATTTTCTATTAATTATAAATCTTATTTGATTTTCTCATTATTTCGACCCATACAACCATTTCCCGAAGTTTGGTACTTTATTTATGTTACACCCTGTATAAACGTATAATAACGGCAGACGTTGCAGTGTCTTAAACGTTCATTTCTGTAATGAATACCGTCACATTATTATCACTTTTAATTACGCGTGTTTTTAACGCGAACCGGCTTAGACACCGTCTCTGGCGGGATAAATGAAAACAACAAGAAGCCCCCGAGGTTAACGTGTTATTAGACTTTCTTGGAAGCAACGTGTCAAAGTACTAATACTGTTATTAAAATGTGTAACAATGGTGTTATTAACCGCAGACTTTATGCACATAATGCCTCCTCGTTAGCACTGTAAGACACTTTGTACGGGGGACTTACTGTATTATAAAGGCAGTGGCTAATAAGGGTAGCGAACTTGTAAAAAAATCAGGGAAAATTGCTTCATATCATCGAGCCCACCTGCGAAGCAAAAACCGAGAGAAACTTTAAGAATAACACAACTTTAAGAATAACACAACTTTAAGAATAAAACAACTTTAAGAATAACACAACTTTAAGAATAACACAACTTTAAGAATAACACACTTTAAGAATAACACACTTTAAGAATAACACAACTTTAAGAATAACACAACTTTAAGAATGGAATCATGGTTTAACCAAACGGTCTAAAACTAAACATTGATAAAACACAGATTAGACAATTTAAATACTTTATTAAAGGCTAAACTGGAGACCGTTTAAGATTCGATTTAAAGAACATATACAGGGTGTCCCCGAACTGTCTGGACCCCTTTTGTGGATATGTTCCTGGGATCCAGACAAACATATTTCACAATATAAACATGGGTCTACGGTGCTTATTTTTTTGTCTGTCTGTCTGTATGTGTTTTTGACAAAATACTTAAAAATTTTGGAAGTAGAAAAGATATTGAGCTCAAACTTTGTATACCTATTTTTTGCGTAAACTTTTATAACTGAACGAAAAATTAGAACATTATTTTAAATATTTTCAAAATGGCGGCTGTTTATAATTTTTAATATCAAATATCTCAAAAACCGCTAACTTTACAAAAAAATTGCAAGAGACAAAAAGTTTACTTTTTTAATGAAAAACACAATAGTTTTTTATTTTGTCTGTAGATCAAAGGATAACAGAGATATTGACAAAAAAAGGGAAAATGTATTTCTTGGTAGTTGTCAACAATACCCAGAATTACTATAGAAACTAAATATTTTAAAGTTATAATGTGCTAAACTAATAAGTTATTTGCATAATGTTTTGAGCACTTTCTGATCTGATTCCACTAGCAACAACTAATTAAAATCTTCATATATTCATAGGTCTTATAAATGCTTCGTTAGAGAGAGCTGGCGAAAGATTTCACCCGTGTTTCAGTTTACTCACAGATCTCAAATCTTTAAAAATAAATTACTGAATTATAAAATATCCACCTTTTAAGTACAAATGTAACTGTAGCTTAGTTAAGAAAATCGAATGAGAAACAACAAAAATGTGACAATGTTTACAAATTAGCTGTTTATTAAGACCGAATTTTGCGTTTTGGGTCAAATATCGCAACAATTATTGCAGTTACAGAACTGAGACCTATTTTATTAAATTTATCTGCTCATTTTACGTAAATTAAATTAAATTTTACACCTTAATTAACGCCCTACATATTTCAATATTGATTCGTTTCTGTGAGTAACCTGAAACATGTGTGAAATCTTTCGCCACCTCTCTCTAACGAAACATTTTCAGACCTATGAATATGTTTATTATTTTTTGCTAGTGGAATCAGCTCAGAAAGTGCTTGAAACATTATGCAAATAACTTATTAGTTAAGCTCATTATAACTTTAAAATATTTTGTTTCTTGAGTCATTCTGGGTATGGTTGGCAACTTCCAAGAAATACATTTTCCCTTTTTTTGTCAGTATATCTGTTATCCTTTGATCTACAGACAAAATAAAAAACTATTGTGTTTTTCATTAAAAAAGTAAACTTTTTGTCTCTTGCAATTTTTTTGTAAAGTTAGCGGTTTTTGAGATATTTTATATTAAAAATTTAAAACAGCCGCCATTTTGAAAATATTTAAAATAATGTTCTAGTTTTTCGTACAGTGATAAAAGGTTACGCAACAAATAGGTATACAAAGTTTCAGCTGAATATCTTTTCTACTTCCAAAATTTTTAAGTATTTTGTAAAAAACACATACAGACAGACAGAAGAAAAAATAAGCACCGTAGACCCATGTTTATATTGTGAAATATGTTTGTCTGGATCCCAGGAACATATCTACAAAAGGGGTCCAGAGAGTTCGGGGACAGCCTGTATATAGTACAGTCGGTGATATATAGTATTCACTGTACATCTTTGGAGGTAGAAAATGGCGCATTGTTATTAAAATAGTAAAGATCTCTTTATGACAAAAAGAAAACGTTCAATGACTTTGTATTGCAACGCCCGCGTGAAAGCAGATTTATAAACGACAGCACATTAATCATTTCCCCACTTCAACCTAATGAATTCATTGTGTTTTAAATTTCACCATTGAATGGAATCACACTTAAATGGTCGTATTTTAGTTTTATAATTACATTTTACAGTTCGAACAGCTGAGTGAGTGTTCATCGTGGACCACATTAAAAGAAAACGCTCTAGATTTTCATTAAAACGTTTAATACAATTACTAAACCGTCTTAAATTAATGTAAATATCAAATATAACTATAAAAAAATTCAATAGAAAATGTAAAAAAAGA
The DNA here is from genome assembly GCA_018207615.1 of Philaenus spumarius. Lineage (NCBI taxonomy): Eukaryota > Metazoa > Arthropoda > Insecta > Hemiptera > Aphrophoridae > Philaenus > Philaenus spumarius. The sequence continues at coordinate 285,507 of JAGFPH010000974.1, forward strand.
CTTAACACACTAATGATTAAATATATATGAATTAATATTTTATGAAGTTTGTACACAACGCGGTAAAATGACACAATTAATTGATTGGCTCCCCTATTCGAATGCGTTTAGTGGAACATCTAAGCTCCCTGTTACACTAGGCCGCCAGGTGGTGCCACCAGCCTTGACACCGGTGTCGCTGCTCGTCATGGGGCATTGAATCTTATATTACATTAGGGCAGCCGGTGGCGCCACCAGATTTTGGCTGCTGACTGGTTGCCGTGCCCCGCGACCAAGCCGGCAACCACTGGTGGCCGAGAGTCGTAGCGGGGCATTGTATCTTACCGAACTTATTACACTAGGCCGCCTGGCGGCGCAACCAGTCCGGCCACCACTAATATTGTATGCACGTGTGCTGTTATTATTGTTAACTTAACTATTATCCTCCATCCGATTGTTTTGATAGTTATACCATCCGATAGGGAATGAAAAGTGCTACAAAAAAGGTGCCTTGACAATTTTTGTTAAAATGTACAGTTTTGGTGTAATTATGGTTTTAAATTTTCAAATAGTCGCCTTTTTGAAACGCATAATTGGTAATAATTTCTCATTTTAATTAAAATAGATCGAAAAAGGTATGATCTAACACGTCAAGTTTGAACTCAATCCTTCCATCAATATCAGGAAGGATATAATATCAATTATAATGTAAAAAAAAACCACACACACAGAGACCTACGAAAAAGGAAGCACGGTAGACTCATGTTTATATTGTGAAATGTGTTTCTCTCGATCCCAGGAACCAATCCACAAAATCGGACCAGAGAGTTCGAGGACACTCTGTATAACACGTTTTATTTCTGTAGTTGACAAAGTTATTAAGCTACAGTTTTTTTATTTGATCGCCACAAAAATATACAGTAGTTAGATGGAGCAAAGTCTTTACAAAAAGTGACACAATTTTAGTTAAAACTTGATATAATGAAACTTTCTTAATAATAATAATGAGCTTTCTTTCTACTAAATAATAAAATAAAGTTTAATTACTTACTGAGTAAGGTAATTAGTTGATCTGTATAAATAAAGAATGTTGGAGTGATAATTCATTTCTCTACAGAAATTTATTGATGAAAATAAAAATAAATTTACACATATTCTAAACTTGTTTATTCATTATTTTTAATTCCTACAGCTATGTTTGTAAATAAATTGATTGAATATATTTAAAACGAACCTTAAGTTATTGAATTTGATTACGGATAAAAGTAGGCTACATATTCCCAACAAGTAACATAATAATTCTTCTCTACAAGAAACACGCAAGTAATTTATTTACACTGGCTGCGACTGTAATAAGAACGCGTCGCCAACAGTCACCGGTGTCTTGGCTGGTGGCCTAGTGTAATAAGGGGCTAAGAGTCACTTTGGTTGTTAATTTATAAAAAAAAGTAAAATGAATTATCATAAATTCGGATTATGTAATAAAACAATAAAACTCCAAATGTTCACAAATGAATAAATTTGAATACTAATGAAATAAATGGTACCAGGAATTGACACATACTTTCTCACAAACACATTTAAATTATTAAACAGATTCACTGTGACTTGTAGGGTGGGGTAGGAGAGGTGATTTTTTTATTAAAGTAGGAGATTAACTAATAATAATAATAATTATTATTATTATTATTTAGAGAGAAAACATTCGATCGATTTCGAACAAATTTGCACCACACACGTCAATTAGGCCTGTATAGATGCAAGAAAAAATATTTTGAAAAATTTTGAAAAGCAACCCCCTTTATTGCCAAAAAACCCCAAAAATATAATTATTAGTATTATTAGCTAAACGAGTAGAAATACGCGTTTTTTTTGCATATGGCAGGGTACATTAAAGGCTAAAAATAAGCCAAATTTGATCAAAATCGTTAGAGCCGTTTTTTTATGAAAGAATAATAACTGATTTTTTGGGGTTTTTGCCAAAAAGGGGGTTGTTTTTCAAAAATTTTCAAACCCGTTTTTCGTGCATCTGTACAGGCCTACTTGACATGCCTGGTGCAAATTTGTTTGAAATCGAACAAATAGTTTTCGCTCTAGCTTTGTATACATACAGACATACAGGCAGACATTTTGTAAAAACCACTTTTTTGGACTCAGGGGGTCCCAAAACGGATATTTCCACAAAAATCTCAACTTCGATTTTTTTGCAATCACTATACTTTCTCTATAGGCCTACTATAGGTATAGTGAGAAAGTAAAAGCTGTAGGTTGTCAAATAATAAACTGATTATAAATGATTCTAAGTTGGTTGCTATGGTAATGATTGTATCGAGCATGTGTTGCTAAGCTTTTGATCCAAATCAGCTGTTTTTTAATCTGTTATACGGATGGGAGCGAATCCTAGAATTTTCGTCATGTTTATGATTTAAAATAAAATAATTCGACCACGCAGCTCCAATTATTCCAAAATTAAATTTATAGGCCTATGTTTTAGGGCTTCAACAAACAATTTGGGAAATAAGTCTACTCACGACGGTGCTGAATAGCTGCAAAATGCTTCGCACGCCAATCCGCATATTGGGAGTGTCTTCAATATTCAAAGCATTGCGTGCTTCGCACGCCATTCCGAAAATTGGGAGTTTCTTTAACACAGAAAGCATTGCGTGCTTCGCACGCCAACCCCCGTATTGGGAGTATCTTCAATACACAATGTATTGCGTGCTTCGCACGCCAACCACACGATGAAATCCACCACATGGCTTTGAACCGGGTACTTCTATGGCATTTTACGTTTTGATCGATTTTGGGGGAAACAAGCGAGCTATAAGGTCGCGTAAAAAAATAAAATGTGCAGAATAACATCCTACATTTATATTTTTAGAAAACACTCTAAAAACTTTTTATTCTCGTAGTAAAAATGTCAAAAAATAGTTACTTCCGGTCAAAAAACGTACTTCCGTTTGTTGGATTTTTTTGGCTAACGAACTCGTCCGAGCGACGTAGACAACCAACATGTGTACCAAATTTAAACCAAATCGGACTTAAAATGCGGCCGCTAGAACGCGAACACATATATACATATATATGAATTTTAATGACACCCAAAAACGTGTTCTAGGGACCATGATCGGTGCTCATTTGCTACTCCCGACCTTGGGTCTTACCATAAGGGCCACTGCAATAGCTCATTTTTCCTATGGAAATTCGCTAATAATTGTTTCTTAGTGGCGTCTATAACCCCATAAGAAAATACCTTTAAATTTGCGTATTATTATCTTAACTAGTTTTAGCTCCACGTTGATTCAGTCAGTCAGTATATACCTATAGATATTATGAACTGTGCTTGGCCCACAAGCAACACTTGAAAAGTATTTGTGGAGAGTTGTGTCAAAACTATTGAACAAAGGGTATCAGTTAAATAGTTTGACGAGCTCAACATCCACTGCAACAAAGAGTAATAATTAATTTGCAAGAGCAATTAAGTTGATCGCGGTCTCCAATGTTTCCCTTTGTTCGATAGTTTCCAAAGTTATACCATTCCGCAGGAGATTAAACGGGTTGCAAAAGTTTACTATTGACGTTTAAAAAACGAAATTATAGTTTTTGAGTTGTTCTCATTTAAAATTTATGGCCGCCAGTTTGAAACAAAGTGTAGGAACAGGTTGATTATTTTTATCAGTGAAGGTCTTTACATTGACGAGTATCGTGCAAAATTTCGACCAAATCGGTTCAGCCGTTCTGGAGATATAAATTATTTTGTAAAAATGGCTAGTAGCTGGTAAAAGAAGCGTTTCCGAACATTTGTTCATAGGAATTTTGTTACTTTTCGGCCACGAAACCACCGCCTGATTGATCTCAGCGTATTACAAAAAGTGCATAAAGAGAATTTCTATATCGACCAATTTTTGCAAGTTTCCTACACAATTTTGGTAACTAATTTCCCTACTTTACCTTGATTTTTCCGAGCTTAAGATATTGAAATTATTTTTCACTACTACTTTAAGATATTCGGTCTGCCTCATTAATAGGGTAGAAAGAACAACTTATCAACCGGGGGCGGAAAAGTTCCCATATACAGGGTGATTCACGAAGTTATCCCCACACTTATACAGCTCATTCTACTAGTAAAAATAATGAAAAAAGTTCATATAAACATAGGTCCGAAAACGCTTCGTTTTCCAGATATCCGCCATTTTGTTTTTTGTACAAAATAATTCATATCTAGAGACCGGTTTGACTGATTAAGTTCAAACTTGGCATGAAGTTTAACCTAACAATTATATACCTCAAAAAAAATAAACGATTAAATCCAATCATGCGTTTTAAAATGGCGGCTGTTTGAAAATGTCAAACCTAAATTACTCCAAAACCGTACATTTTAACGAAAAATGTCGACACCTTTATTGTAGCCCTTTTGATTCCCTATCGGATGGTGTAACTTTCAAAACAATCGGATGAAGGATAACAGTTAAGTTATGCGTACTAATTGGATTGTTCAACCCGGCATCCTATACCAACACAGTAAATACTACAATATTGTATGGACATTTGTTGTCATTACCTTTTAACTTAGCTATTATCCTTCATCCGATTGTTTTGAAAGTTACACCATCCGATAGGGAATCAAAAGGGCTACAAAAAAGGTGTCTAGACATTTTTCGTTAAAATGTACGGTTTTGGAGTAATTTAGGTTTGACATTATCAAACAGCCGCCATTTTGAAACGCGTGATTGGATTTAATCGTTTATTTTTCTTGAGGTATATCATGGTTAGGTTAAACTTCATGCCAAGTTTGAACTCAATCAGTCAAACCGTTCTCCAGATATGAATTATTTTGTACAAAAAACAAAATGGAGGATATCTGGAAAACGAAGCGTTTTCGGACCTAAGTTTATATGAACTTTTTTCATTATTTTTACTATTAGAATGAGCTGTATAAGTGTGGGGATAACTTCGTGAATCACCCTGTATAAAGCACCGAGTTCACCTTGGCGGCCGCATATAGGCGGGATGAGAAGTATATTCAATGCTATTTATGATCAAAACTAGTTAGCCCCCGTGAAAAATCAAAGGCAGATTGATTAGATACACATCAGAAATACATAGTTTATAAAAACACTATTTAAAAACAAGAGACATTATCTAGGCCTACTTACCTATGTAGAGGGAATTTTTAACTGGTAAATGTTTACAATTATAAAACTGTAGGCCTATTTGTTAAAATTTTGTATTTATATATGGTACAGGAAAAGTAGAATCTCCAGTAAGAGTTGAATCTGCCTGGGTAAAGTCGGATCTTACTGGCATTTTCAGTAAAAGTTGATTAAAAGCGATAAATGATGAATTTTGATTAACGTTCACTAGTCAGAGTTGACTAAACCTAAGGAAACTATGCTCTCACTGCCTTGAGTTAGTAAAAGTTGACTTTTTGCAAGGAAACAGTGTCTACTAAATAATAAAAACAAATAAAAGAGCAAATATTTAAATACAGAGAGAGATAAAAAATGTTTATCATTTATTACAGCAAGGTAAAGATTTGTTTTAAAATTTGTTTATTACCTTATATGGTCCGTCACAATCCTTGTTGGTTTGTTTTTTCAAATTACCGGTTTCGACATAACATTTACTTGTCGAAACAGGTAATTTTGAAAAAAACAAACAAACAAGGATTGTGACGGACCATATAAGGTAATAAATAAATTGTAATATTATTATACAATCCTGGAGGCTAGAAGTCCAAAAATTTTTAAAGATGTGTGACACTTTGAGTTGCAGAGCACAACTGTCTTCTTACACATGCACTTCTTGGATTTGCATTTAGTGTTGCAAGAGAATTTGAAAAATCCTTGTCCACTTCCAAGTGATTGCAAATTTTAGTCCTCACAGCTATTGTCTTATCCGTAGGTTTATTTATCCATTAGCTATTGTTAAACCTAACCTGAATCCTTGGTCACTATTGCACTACAACAAATAGACGAGTAATGGTGACGGCCTGGTGGGGATAATAAAAACAAATATATGCGCGCGCAGTTATATGTGTAGAGCAACATCTCTGAATCAACTTTTACTAAACCACATCAGACAGAGTTAACTCTTCCTAGGAAAAGTTGATTTGTTTATTGTCAATCAACTTTTACTGAAACTATTAGTTAGAGTTTACCCTTCCTAGGCAGAGTCAACTCTCCCTAACAATCTACTTTTCCTGCAACATATACATATGTATATTTTTATACATAAAAATAAAGATAAGAACCTATTACATCTTTTATTTGCTTTTTATTTCATATTGATAGGCCTATATCAAATGATTTAGAAGTTATTAATATTATAATGAAGAAATTAATAATGTAATATGTTTATACGAAGATGTACGAATGTTTTCGAAGTTAAACGAATGGGTGCCGCTTATTAAAATTTGTATAAATGAATAGGTTGTATTTATATTAATTTTATAACCTCAAAGCAAATCTTATAACGTATTATAGCCTACATATAACTCTTATTTAAAAAAAAACTTCTCAAGAGACTGCATTATTAGCGAATTTCCATAGGAAAAATGAGCTATTGCAGTGGCCCTTTTGGTAAGACCCAAGGTCGGGAGTAGCAAATGACCACCGATCATGGTCCCCAAAACACGTTTTGAGGTGTCATTAAAATTCATAAATATATATATGTATATATGAGTTCGCACTCTAGCGGCCGCATTTTAAGTTCGATTTGGTCCAAATTTGGTACACGTGTTGGTTGTCTACGTCGCTCGGACGAGTTCGTTACCAAAAAAATCCATCAGCCGGAAGTACGTTTTTTCTCGGAAGTAATTATTTTTGAGATTTTAACTACGAGAATGAATTTGTTCTTGATTTTTTCTACAAATATAAATGTAGGATTTTATTCTGCTCATTTTGTTTTTTTACACGAAATTATAGCTCGCTTGCTTTCCCCAAAATCGATCAAAACGTAAAATACCATAGAAGTACCCGGTCCGAAGCCATGTGGTGGATTCTGCCGTGGGGCTGGCGTGCGAAGTACGTTTTTTTCCCGGAAGTAACTATTTTTTGAGATTTTTACTACGAGAGTGAATTTGTTTTTGAGTTTTTTCTACAAATATAAACGTAGGATGTTATTCTGCACATTTTGTTTTTTTTTACACGAAATTATAATATAATTTGTAATACTCACGTCTGCTCTCCTATTTTTG
>JAGFPH010000974.1:303989-321165 GCA_018207615.1 Philaenus spumarius
TTGGCAAAACGTGTGAACACCTAACAACCAGCAAAATATTTTGATTTCGGATAATACTTCGATATTTCAAATTTTAAAATACTTTGTAAAAACCTTATACAGTTATCATTGCATTGTTTAAGGGGGGGAGGCTTGGGTCACGGGTGACTTTGAATCTCCCTCCAACTCAATATGCCATTTAAAACTATCAGCTAACATATATCTCGAACTGTATTTTCAATTATTTATCCCTTTAACCATTCAAAAGCGAAGTAAAAAGTATATTTTTTAGATGCAAAAAGTAATTTTCTACACCTGAAAATAAAGATAATGCCAGAACAATCGTATTTATTTAGCATTAAATAACTGATTATAATATCTATATAATATATACTAACATTATAAAGAGGTAAAATTTGTTTGTTTGTATGTAGGGGGTAATCACTGGAACTACTGAACCGATTGAGAAAATAGTTTTATTAATAAAAATCTACACTATCCCAGAGTAACATAGGCTATAATTCATTTTGATAAAAACATTTTTATTTCGATATTTAGTCAGAAAATGTTTTAGGTCTTAGGAACCAACACATGTATTTACATTTATTACCATAGCAACCAACTGAATAAAATAACAGATAAAACAGCTGTTTGCTCTAATATTTCCATTGACTACCGATTTCAAACTTTGAAGCAAATTTATGAATTTCTAACTTTTAGGTTATTTTTTTATTAAAGTGTAGGCCTAGACCTGAGCCTTGCTGATTCTTTTAACCTTATTATAACTGCTGTTATGAAATATATACGAAATAATTTGATTTTAACATTGATCATTATTTACTATCTTAGCTTTGGTGTTATTATTTTTTTCAATCAATTTTTTTATCAATATTTGTAAATTTAGTCGGGAAAAATCTAAGGTTATAGGCCTGGACTGATAAATCAACACATGTATTTAGCTTTATTACCGTAGCAACCAATTGAATAAAATAACAGATAAAACAGCTTTTTGCTCCAATATTTCTATTAACAGCTGTTTTAAAACTTTGAAGCAATTTTCGTATGTATATTATTTATTTGTTGTCAATTGTAGCCTCTAGTTGTACTTTACCTTTTATGTGGCTACATGTTTCACAGGCAGCATCATCAGGCCAGCTACCTATGTCCACTCAAACACTTATACATACACAACACTTAACATAAATATTTTCGTACATTTTTCGTACACGTCACACAAATAAATTAATATGTCAAAACAATAATAATTTAACTTTACACTTGAGATGTGCCTCATTCTAGAGTGTCACTTCCTACAAGACTGATTTGGAAAGGTAAAGGTGCAGCTCTGTTCAATTCTTATCAGATTATAACTTGTGGCCTACTAGATTTTCTTATGTCTCTTTGATTCTATGTTGTTGGCAATATATCGGATCATAAAGGCAAAATTCAAGTTTTCATTTAAGATTTTTTTTTAAATTCCCAAGTTATGACGTTGAAAGCGGGTCGTAACGTGTCGTCAACGCGGGACTCTTGTCAACTTGGCGTCACTCACTTCCAAAATGGACACCATACAGTTAGGCTGTCTAGGTGTATTAAAATTGGTATAAACATTTGAGGAATTGTGTAGGAGGAAGGGTAGACGATGGGTCTAGCATTTAGCTTTCAATTACTTATTGCTATAATCCTTTGACTTAATAATCCTGTTAGATAGCGTAAATAATTTGTTCAGTGTCAAACATTTTGTCACTTTGAAATAAACAATAACAACTAGAACCAGGACAAATCAAATACAAAAATGTTTGCCTACTACACGGATTTTTTATGCATAATTCCAAGAACCATTGTCTAAGGCTGGCCAGTAGACCCTTACTCGCGCCGCGCCGTCATCTGGCCGTTTTACCGCAGCGCTTCAGCATATAATATTAGTACCAGGCGCGGATACAGGGGGAGGTTCATGGGGATCATGACCCCCCCCCCCCCAAACATTTTTTAATGCTTGATTTATATGTTTGATTTAACCCTTCAAGCGCCAAAACCCGCCGAGTAAGTGGCAGGCAGCATTATTGTATCGTCTGATTGTGTCGAATATTTCATCCACTATAAATCATCCAATCTCAATAAAACAAAAACGATTGGAAAGAAAATGTTTTAAACATTAATTTTTGTATTTACAAATTTGTTCTAAAAAGATGACGCCGCGCGAGAAACAAAAAGAAAAGACACAAAACTTTTCACTTTTCTAAGGCTCATAATCGTTAGACAGATTTGTTTTGAAAAGAATATAAGGTCACCTTTGGATTCGTCAAGATTTGAACTTTCTAACATTATTTTCCAATCATTCTACACTCTTATAATTTTTTAGATATGAAGTTTTCTGTAAACCTTTAAGATTTGACAGTTTTTCAACCAACGAGCAAGCATATTTTATAGTCGATATGTCTAGTACAAATCGATATACTTGTACATTGATGTTTATACGGATTTTAGTGTAAATTCTATATTATCGTTTGATATAAGGAAAACCTGATTTACTGTTCATGGGCTACAGCTATAGGTCTTGTCTGTAAAATATGTACCATTGCGCCGATTGTCTTAGCGCATTTAGCCCAGCCAATAGAGCAAAAAGAAGTCTAATTTTGTTCTTGAATTTATCAGCAAGCGACATCAACAGTGACTTTAAGGGTAGCACAACAAAAACTATCAGGGAAGGAGCTTTTGCGCATTTTGTATAAACAAAAATTACAATAAATAGTTAATATTATAAAAAATTATGAATGAATAACGATACTTCCAAAAAACCTACAAATAGTTTTTTATAGACCCTGAATGAGAAAAGTCGAAAAAACGCTTAAAAACAAAAATGTTTAAAAATTCATATCTTTGTTAATTTATAGTATTAATGGCATATTTTTCAGAAAACGATTGTTTATTATGTGTTCTTCAAACAGGAAGAAGATGAAATTTGTCGCATTAATAGTTTTTGCACAATTGCAGTATAAACAATGTAAGCCATTATTTTGCATATTGCGCCCAATTAACCTGAGTGGCCCGATTTAAATTTACCAAACGGATTCTGAAAGTAGACATTAAAATCTACAATTCGTATATCTGCGATTTTTTCTAATAAGGTTGATAAAGTATAATAAAAATGCTTCAGAACATAGCTTCCATAATAAATTTGCCAATAGGCAGTAGTGCCGAAAACAACAGCCTGATGCGGGCATTCTCGTTCTTTTCTCCTCCGCATTAAGCAAGATAATAGCCTAAATTGTTTATACTGCAATTGTGCAAAAACTATTAATGCGACAAATTTCATCTTCCGTTTATCTGAAGTACACATACTAAACAATAATTTTCCAAAAGATCGGCCCTAAATATTGTAAATTAACAAAGATATGAGCTTTTGAAAAATAATAATTTTTAAGGGTTTTCCAACTTTTTTCAGTGAAAAATGGTTCGATCGAGGTTTTTAAAAACCATTTTGTTGGTTTTTTAATTCTCTACAAATGTTTCGTTGGAAGTGTTGTGATCCTTGCATAAAATCAACGAACAACCCAAAAAGTCCAAATTGTTATTTTTGTTTATAAAAAATGGGCAAAAATTTCCTTGCCTGATAATTTGTGTATGTTATACACATATATGTTACCCTTAAAGCCACTGTGAATGTCGCTTTCAGAAATTCAATAACAATAAAAATGGTTGGGCTACTTGTTTTACGGAACGCGCCGCTGTATGGAGTTGTATGACTTCAATAAGTGAGGCTTGTGTTACGATGTTTACAATTTAGTGAAACAAAGTGGATATAATGATCTGGTTGTGGAGTTATGATTTTAGTACCGTTTCTGTTAACTCTTTAGTAATTAGGGATTATTTTATTCTTTAATCTGCAAGAAACTCTTGCTCTTTCAAGAAAATATTTATGGTCTAGAAATACATTAAAAAAAAAACTATTCCATAGAGTTTATACATATTTTTTAATTCCCCAGACCCGTTGTTCTTAAATTCTTGGTAATGCTGTTTTCGATTTCGTATGACCCCTCCCAAAATGGAATCCTGTATCCGCCCCTGATTAGTACAGACTGATAAAACAAGGACTTGAGTTCAAAATATCGGGTTGGTTGCAATTCAATATATTTGTGACTTCTAGATGTAATGTAATTGTACCTGGCTTCCTATCTTTTTTTTTTTTTTTTGAGGATACGCCACTGGTTCTTTTAACCTTTATTATAACTGCTGTTATAAAATATACGAAATAATTTGAATTGAACATTTAACAATATTTACCATCTTAGCTTTGGGGTTATTATTAATCCCAAATCTTTAATATAAAGAAAACATAACATGATTGTGTGTATCGAAGGTTCCGACGTAGTTGGCGTGCAGAGTACGCAGGGGTTTCCCCTAGTCTTCTATATAAATAACAATGTAAATACAATGTACATATGTAACAATATTCAAACGAACAATAAACTTTCTTCTTAAAAGCCTCTGGTAATTCTTCCATTTGTACATCAACTAAACACGAAGTAAATCAAACACAACAACACAATGCTTTAAACAGATGGACGTTATTTCAATATTGTATTGGTGTAATCAGCTGATTTATCCTCACTAGTGCGGATATGACGGACTTTACCTGGCAATATACGCAATAGAAAAGCGACTGATATTCCAGTAGTATCGTGAAAAGTAAATTACCTGCTTCGACTACAAATTTGTCTGTCGTTCAAGAAATGTTTTTAGAGTGGGTAGTAATGCTTGTTAATTAATGTGACGTCACGTTTTTTAAATACAAAAACATCGAGTACCACTTTAACCTATCATTAGGGGAGACTTCAGGTACAGTTTGTGTCAAATACAATGAAAACACTTGGCTTGAAAAGCAAATATAATGAAAATAATCTACTGAAATGTGCGGACAACATGCAGATTTATAAGAGTCTGAATAGAAGCTATTTTTTAATAAAAGTGTCTACCATTAGCATATTGATGCGATCATTACATCTTAGATTTTTTTAAATTTATGCTATTCCTACATATATTAGTTAGATTCATGCCAAATGTCAAGGTGGAGACAAGATAGGATCACGTGTAAATACAATCTAGATGTTAAGTATAATTCGTCATGTATCATTGTTACAAGAAAGAAGTAACCTTTCGTAAGAAGTTTGTTTATTTTGAGGTTGTTATGTTACATATCAAATGAAAGCCAGTACAATAAGCTTTAAAATGAGCAATCAAACATCCCTCTAGCAGCATAGGTTGCTACGAGCATTTTTGTGATCCTAAAAATTGAGATGAAATTCTTCTATTTTCGTAATATTCACAAATCGATATTAAAAAAGTGACCCATTATTATTATTATTAGGGGCTTGTGTGACCTGCCAGCATCCACTGCACTTAAACCACGACGTCCTCTGTTCCCCATGTCTACGCAGCAGTTCATATAAAACCCGCCCTTTTCGCGAAATGAAGGAGTACATGGAGGCCTTCCTCTCGTATGTAACTGGGATCAGGGTATTTGTCCCAGATATTTCTGCCTTAATGATGCGAGGGCGTCACATTCGCATAGGACATGGAAAGAAGTTTCCTCCTTCTCTCCACACCTTCGACATAATGGGTTGTTCTCCAGCCCCATCAGGTGGAGGTGTCTCTTCAGAGAATTGTGTCCTATCAGTAGACCGACCAACAATATCACTTCCGGCCAGCCAAGACCCAGCAGTGTTCTGCTTAGATGTCCATCCAGGCCATCAATGAAATCAAGTGCCTGCCTCTGACCTCTTACCGTCATTCTCCATCTCCATCTGTGTAAGTGATCAGATTTTTTCTTTCCCATAGCGTCTTATCATCGGTTCTGGGCCTATCGGTGGAGTTCCAGCTCCTCTTCTAGTTTGCCTGCTATTTCATTCCTTTCTACTCCTTCATGTCCAGGGACCCAAACAAGTCGACAGCTGATCCAGCAGTAACTGGCATTCCCAGACCAACTTTGACGTTGTTCTTGACGCTATAATGGCTCTTATAGCCGCCTGACTATCAGAACATATCGCAACATCTGTACTCATGCTTCCTGAGTCCAGTATTCGTTTTACGTATGCAAGTATTGCGTATACCTCCGTTTGGAAGACCGTAGAGTAGAGCCCCAGCGACAATGAGCATATTTTTTGTGAGCACGGTCCTTTGTGCATGTACATTCCGAAAAAGCGACCCAAGTAAAAATAATAAAAATATATTTGTAATGTGTTTTTCCTCTAGCTACTATCTTAATAACTTTGATCCCCCCAAACCCCTCCCAAAATTTCGAAATTTTTCATACCCTTTCTTAGTGAGCACCTATGGCCCTAGAGGAAGCTACATACCAAATTTCATTCCAATCCGTTCGGTAGTTTTGAAGAATTCATTTTTTAATAACTTTGATCCTCCCCAAAACCCCCCTAAAATTTCGAATTTTTTCAAACCCTTTCTTAGTGAGCACTTATGGCCCTAGAGGAAGCTACATACCAAATTTCATTCCAATCCGTTCTGTAGTTTTTGAGAAATCGTGATGAGTGAGTCAGTGAGTCAGTGAGTCAGTGGGTTTTGGCTTTTATATATATAGATAAGGTACAGATAGCGTCAATTAGGAAGAGGGGTTGTGCAAGTCTACTACACCGGCTCCCACCACATTTCCCCTCTCGCGGCGGAGTACAGTCAGAGCCGCCTGCCCTACCTAATTCATGCCTGCTATGTAGTCGTTTTGATTGTATATCTAAACTTTTTGGTGGTGAATGTACCGAAGACTCACAGTCGAGTAGGAGAGGGTAAGACGTTACAGCGCATGCTCAAGTAACGCTTCACGCTGCTTGGCACTATCTGTATAAGTTAATCTTGAGTTTTTGAAGGGTAAACTTCTATAAGTGCACCACGTCCAAAAAATATGTATACATGTGTGTATAGCAGAGTATATAGTTTTCTTGTTGCTGGGGGTGAATCGGATTTTACCGTCACGCGATTTACCATGCATTTTGTGAAACGCTCTTAAAGTGAAACGCTCTATTCCATCTGTTTGAAAAGTGTTTTGGTCTTGCCGAGATTATAACCAGCATATTCCATCACCATATACTAGCGCCTTAGCCGGTTAGACCACAATCGCATTGCTGATTTAGTATATTTGAGTCGGGTATATAAGTGTAACAGATTGTCCTTCATCGTAGGCTTAATCTGTTCATGTTAATACAATGTATAGTTTAATTAGTAATACCTCTGAAATGGACATTGTGCTTCCTCATTTCGTAAGTTGTGTTAATTAATAAAAAGTTTTCACTTCTCCTGTGCGGTCTTAAGCACACAATTACATTTTTCTTAGTATTGATGTTATGAAACATTTCCTCAGAATACAGTGCTAAACAGTATGTTCACTTTTAGTGTACAGATTTTAACAAAGAGACAAACACGAGTAACAATAAAAACTTAATTTTCATACTACGTACAAGTATTAAGTAAAATAAATAAACTTATAACTTATTATTTAAATTAGTACATCAGAACGTTTATTCATGTAAAAGTATCGGTAGTAGTGTATTAAAATTGTGTCTATTAATATTACGCGATGATTTGATATCAGCTGTTCCAATTAATTTAGTGAACTTAAACAATGTATTGTTGCCATGCAATGTTTGCGGTTATTCTCGGTTGAAAGCGATAAAATAAGGACAGAATAAAACAGCGAAGACAAGATAAACTTTTCCTTAAAAATCAATGCCCAGGCCTATAAATTCCTAGAACTAAGGAAGGTATTTATTTGTATCGCTGTTGATATTAAAATTAGCTGAAAATATTAAAACCTTAATAATTAGTTAGTGCTGCAAACGTAAACTATATTGTCATTGTACTTCAGGAAGGTTACTGAGAAACCATAGGTTATTTTGAAAAAAATATATATTAAATATATGTTAAATTGACAAATTACGATTCACCTTGGTGAGAAAGGTGTATGTTGATTTGTCAACTTCACTTGTGTCTCATACAAGTCCTCATACATGTGTACCAGTGTAAACGTACCTTTAAATTTATCCATACTAATCCATACTAATATTATAAAGAGGTAAAGTTTGTTTTTTGTTTGTTTGTTTGTTCGTTTGTATGTAGGGGGTAATCTCTGGCACTACTGAACCGATCGAAAAAATAGTTGTACTAATAAAAAGCTGCGCTATCCCTGAGTAACATAGGCTATAATTCATTTCGATAAAAACCTTTTTTACTTTCCTTACCCTATACTAGGTAAGGTAAGTATTGCGATCGACCCAAAAATTCGATGTCGAGTTTTCATAATATCTTTACGTTTCAAGGCCCCCTGAGTCCAAAAAATGCATTTTTGGCAATTGGTCTGTCTGTGTGTCTGTGTGTGTGTGTGTGTCCGGAGTGCACAGGCCAAACGGCTGGACGGATCGAACTGAAATTTACAGGATATCTTCAAACACGTAAACAATTAAACCCATGTAAATTTGAAGCAAATCGGAGGTGGTGTCTTACCGTGGGACCAGTTTTTAGCACATTTTTGGTATTTACTCCAAAACCCCTCTAACGATTTTGATTAAACTTTGCTAACATACTCTACTCAGACCCCCTTAACACGCTATGTATGCTATATACCCTTAAAAATTCGTTGAAAAAAGTTATTACAAAAACGCAAGTTATTTTGTTTGTATCTCCGAAATGGCTGGTCCTATCGACTTGAAAATGGTCTCATTCGATTCAGCGTCCAAAAGAATGTCAAAAAAGATACCCCACTCAACTTTTTCCATTTTTTCAAAAATTGACCCCAAAAACGCCCTTTTTGGGGGCAAAAATGACTTTTTTTAAACTAGCCGTGTTTGGTATCGACCTTGACATTTTTGGGGGTGAGAAATCGATTGAGACCAAAATCAGGTCCGTGGGATTAACCGTTTTGAAGTTAGTACCGCTTTCTTCGAAACGGATACTCATATTAACTCGAAAATGGTATCATCAATCTCTCGCTCAAAAAATTTGGTAATTGATACAGCATCTATTTTGGTAAGGAAAGTTGTGTGATGTGCACACCAGATGTTTTATTTCAATATTTGTAAATTTAGTCGGAATTCTTAGGTCAGGCATAGAATGATAAACCAACACATGTGTTTACATTTATTACCATAGCAACCAATTGAATAAAATAACAGATAATATAGCTGCTGTTTGCTCCAATATTTCCATTAACAGTTTATTTAACAAGTTGAAGCAATTATTTTTGTATTTCTACCTTTTAGGTTTTAAAGAGTAGATGTTTTAACCATTATTATAACTCTGTTATAAAATATAATAAATAATTTGATTTGAACACTTAACATAATTTACTATCTTAGTTTTGAGGTTATTATTAATCCTACACCTTTATTATAAATAAAATATAACAAATGTTTTTAGAAGGTTGCCTTGGGGGTTGGCGTGCGGAGCACGCAGGGGTCTCTCCTAGTTATTAATATATTAATCACAGTGTGCTGAAAAGTATCGTTCATCGCTCGGGCTAAAAAGGGCTTTTCGATCGTCGCTCATTTTCCACTTGAGCTCTTATCGAAAAGCGTCACTTTCGGTCCTAGTGATGAAAATATATTATTTGAGTATGGGAAATTTTCGCTCGCTAAATCATATGTTAGCAAAACAACTGATGAAACAACAAAGCATCAATGATATTTCGTGCGAAGCGAGTTTCTCCGCTGCGAGCGAAGCGAAATAACCGCGAGCCGGGGCTGGATGCTAAATTCTACTAATATATTTCGCACACGTAGGCAGCCATTCAGCGCCTTCGTGAGTAGACCAATTTCCCAAATAGTTGGTTCAAATAACATATAGACTTAATTTTGGAAATTCAATAAACTTACGTCAGCCACTTTTAAGTTGCCGCCATTTTAAAACTAATCACGTTGATTATTTTTCCAAACTAGATCTTTACATTGACGATTAACTTTAAAAATTTCATCACAATCGTTCAAGCCGTTCCAGAGATGCACATTATTTAGTAAAAAACCCCAAATGCTGGATACCTGGTGTCAGGACATAATAGTGTTTATAGGAACTTTTTTAAATTTTTACCCTCGTATTAACCCCTGATAATCCACGCATTATAGAAACACAATCTACAATATCATACGACAATCTACAATTTAATTTCTGTGGATTTGAAACATGTGCATGACGAACACAAAAACATAAAGAAGTTGTATTTCCTTTTTGTTCCACGTAAATACAATAAGGTTAATTAACGTAATCCTAAGACAGAGTGTCCACGCCGGCAGTCAGTTAACACAACAAAGTTGACAGTGATTCTGTTGCCACGACAACGAGAGAAGATGAATTGTTGTTAATATTGTGCTTGTTTGATCTATTACCACTTCGGTAACCCAATTACATGTCTTATGTAGTACCCTTGCTAGTTTAGCTCACCAACCCATGACGAAGCCGATAAAAAGATTATTAAATGACGACTGAGCGTCGACTAATACATAGCTTATGTAACACACAGAGCTCAAAATACAGTTGAACTTGGTTTTATACGCCTCGGCTATGCGTCAACTCGGACATAACGTCATTTTTTTTAGGTCCGGTCAAATCGTTTTATTTTACATTATTATAATTCCCTATTTCAGCGTCATTAAATATTTTAACCACTCTTTCGTAACGTCATAAACCTACAAAATATCAATGTCAAACTTTGAATTCAGTTTTCTCAAAACTCTAAAAATGTTAGAATTCCTCCTTTCCTTTGATTTCGGGCCGCCTATTTTCTCCCTCCTCAGAATCAAACCGCGGAATAAACAAACTATGTATCTTTTACTTTCTGCCCCTATGCCATAGTATATGGAGAAAGTATTGTATTCGTCAAAATATTCGAGTTTGAGTTTTTGGTGGAAATATCCGTTTTGGGCCCCCCTGAACCTAAAAAAGTGGTTTTCGGAGTGATGTCTGTGTGTGTGTCTATGTGTGTCTGTGTGTCTGTGTGGATGTTATCAGACCTAGAGCCTAAACCAGTCGTCCGATTTTGATGAAATTTGGTATAGAGGTACTAATCCACGTTTCTCCAGGCGTTTTTTCATTTTTGTAAATTTTGTATTTTTAAGGGTAATTTTCCCATAAAAACCCTTAAAATAACGGAAAAATCAACTTTTCTCAAAAACGGCTCTAACGATTTTGATTAAAATTTTATAGTTTATTAGGGACCTAAAGTACTATAAACTGTAAAATTTTAATCAAAATCGTTCGAGCCGTTTTTGAGAAAAGATGGTTTTTCCGTTATTTTATGGATTTTTATGGGAAAACAACTTTAATACAAAATCACCTCTCCTACCCACCCTACAAGTCACTGTAAATCTGTTTAATAATTTAAATATGTTTGTGAGAAAGTATGTTGCAGTTCCTGGTACCGTTTATTTCACTCTAAAATCTTCGGAGGGTCCCATCAAAGTCGCTAGATGGAAGGAGGGGTTTCCACTACAAGCAACACTCACAGAGCACTAAATAAGATGCTTAAATATAATTCTTATTTAGTGCTCTGTGGCAACACTGCTAAGGCCGGCCACATACAGAATCAGACACGGTCAGTCATAGTCAAAGACGCCTTTAGTCTTTTCTGTCTGTTTGACTGATCCTGCGTGTGAGGGTTTTAGTCACTGGGCGTCATCATGACTTTCCGCAGAGGCCATTGCCCTCTGGCCTCCCTCCATTTTCAGTTCATTAGCAGTTCTTTTGTCCACCAGATTGTTGTATTGTGTGCATTTAGTGCTTGTTGAAAGTTTTTAACCTAACTTTGAAATGTATTTGGAAGAGGAGGAAGAGGAATCCATAATTAAGATGCCGAAGTTGATTAATTTGTTTGAAAAAGGCACTAATTACAGAGAACTTTGGGTACACCCTATAAACGAGAAGAGGAACATCACAAAAAAATTCGAAAACTACTGTCGAATGAAAGTCGAAATGTTC
Organism: Philaenus spumarius; assembly: GCA_018207615.1. Taxonomy (NCBI): domain Eukaryota; kingdom Metazoa; phylum Arthropoda; class Insecta; order Hemiptera; family Aphrophoridae; genus Philaenus; species Philaenus spumarius. Next base: position 315,939 of record JAGFPH010000974.1, read on the forward strand.
GAAAAAATTTTGGAAAAAATCCAGGATAAGATTAAAAAACAAAACAGGAATTGGAGAAAATCGCGTGATAAGGGGGGGGGTTGTGCGCGCACGCATGCGCAGGTGGCTCTGACGGACAGTGTCTGATAGCTTCTGCTAAAGGTGTCTTTTGAGGGAGCTGCGTCAGTCAAGGAAAAAACGTCTTTAGGCGTCTGTTTGTGTCTGTTCGTCTAGTTCGATGCAGCGTGTGGCGACCCCATAACCGCCCGTGCCCAAATTGACTAAACGTGACTGACCGTGTCTGATACTGTGTGTGGCCGGCCTAGCTCTCCCATCCCTCCTAAGGAACAATTCACACGGTAGCGGTGACTGTTGTGTGCTATGTGTAACTAAACTCATGACCTTGCCAGGAAAGTGTTGGGATAATAGAAAAGCGCGGCGAGATATTTCCGTAGTTTTGATCAGACAATTGCCACCCCCCCCCCCCCCAAGTAATGTTGATACAGATAGCGCCAATTAGAATGGAGTGCGAAGAGGGGGTGTGCAAGTCTCCTACGCCGGCTCCCACCACATTTCCCCTCTCGCGGCGGAGTACAGTCAGAGCCGCCTGCCCTACCTAATTCATGTCTGCTATGTAGTCGTGTTGTTTGTATATCAACACTTTTTGGTGGTGACTGTACTTAAGACTCACAGTCGAGTAGGAGAGGGTAAGACGTTATAGCGCATGCTCAAATGACGCTTCACGCTACTTGGCACTATCTGTACTTTAAAATTGTTGCGTGTTTTTTAATACAGTAAGTTAATATTTTAATACGTACTGTAATTTTAATGTTTTAAATACAGTTTGGTGATACACCTTACACATTACTCATTAAAACTTTACGTATTAACCAACGTTACCTAATTGTAGGTGACCTCAGCTCCAATAATCGGGACCCTACTGTACATTAAAAGAAAAGTATAGTGTTATTACTTTTCAATAAACGTCATGAATAATATTGCCAATAATAGTAATACTGTATAGTTGTTTACTATTTCACTCAAGGTAACAAAAATAGGATTTCCAGTTATAATGTCATTCGGACGTAGTTGTCGTTCTGTCCTTTCGTTGACGCTATAACCAAGTTCAACTGCATACACTACCACACCCGTAGTTCGAATTGCGGCATGCGTTATAATTTCACCGTTAATAATGAAACAATCGACATTATTTCTAAACAAATTTTGATAACACCAAATGGTTGACTTGTAATACAACAAGCCTTTTGTTTGCTTCTACTTAATCTAAAAAAACTGTTAGTTGTGAAGAATAATTACCTGATTCTAAATTTGCCAAATTGGGTGCGAATGAACATGATTTGGTTCATTGTACGCATAACCTAAAATTGTGTTAAGTTTTGAGCCAAATCAGCTGTTTTATTTATAATATGTAACAATATAGGTTTGAAATTAATACAGTAAGAACTTTTTTACTTTCTCCACCCTATACGTAGTACATGGAGAAAGTATTGTTTTCGTAAAAATGTTCGAATTTGAATTTTCAGTTGAATTATCTGTTTTGGTGCTCCCAGAACCCCAAAAAATTGTTTAGTGCAATTATCTGTGTTGGTGCTCCCTGAACCCAAAAATATTTTTAGTGGATTTTTTTGTTTTGGTGCTCCCTGAACCCAAAAAAAGTGTTTTTAGAGTGGTGTCTGTCTGTCAGTCTGTCTGTATGTATACACGACCAGAGAGGACACTATTGGTCTTTCATTTTTTGGAATTTTTAATTTTTAAGGGTAATTTACCCCTAAAAACCCATAAAAAACGACAAAAATGCAAATTTCTCAAAAACGGCTATAACGATTTTGATCAAATTTTCAGACAAAATGACACCACCTGCTTTTATCAAAACTTCGGCGTTTTATAATTATGGGGAAATGTTTAAAAACAAACAAGTTTGTGTTGTCAATCTAGCGGCGGCCGCACGGGGTAGCACCACGGTAGCGAGCACGGCCAGTAATTCAAAGGTCGCGCGATCGAATCCCGCCTGGGACAATAATTTTTTTATACGATTGACGTGGTAGAATATTATTTTTTTGTTTTGTTCTAAAAAGTAGTAAAAAATAAAATGATTAAAAACAATATTATTTTGACTACAGTAAGTTGGAAGAAAGTTTGTGTCAGTTAACTGATACCGTTTATTTTAATTTTGTGTGTTTGCTTTTAGTTTGTTAATATAACCTAAAAAAAGGCTGTTGGTCGTGAAGAATAATAAACTAAATCTAAATTTCCTAAGTTGGCTGCTATGGTAGGGAATGAATGTAAGTAACCAGAAATGTGTTGCTGGGCTTTTGATCTGAACAGCTGTTTTATCTGATATAGGGCTGGGAGTGAATCCCCGAATTTTCTCTATTTTTACGCTTTAAAACAACAGTTTTGCAAAATCCTTTCTTAGTGTGTCTATGACCCCGTAAGAATATACCTTTAAATTTTCGTGATTGTATCTCAAGTAGTTTTTGCTCTAAAAATATTGTACTACGTTATAGGAATACGAGACACCAAATTGAAAAACAACGTATAGCGTACTTTGATCATCGGACATTCTTTGAATCAAGCAATTATTTTCACTTACAGAATCCAATATTTAATAAAAAGGAAATCTGTTCCCCTCCCCCCCCCACGTACACGCCCCTTATTACAGCTGCATCAATTTGCCCGATTCTTCCAATTACCGATCTTATCCCGGTTTAATCGTGATTCAGAAAAGAGAGCAACAGAATTTACAAGTTCCTCCGTACGTAAAACTGCTGAAACACAGATTGGATGCAGATATTAATCTACGGTACGCGTCGGTGCCTGATTAATTTGCTATTTTAATTTCTCAAGTAATTGCACATCTTGTATGCAACATAAAACTTAATTATGTTTTAACGCAATCACAAAACGTATTTCGCGCCAATCACTTTCCGTATTAACTTTGTGTTGCTAAGATATTGTTACAATTAATTACAATCAACTAAGGGCACTCCAAATGGAAAAAAATTTTTTTTGTTGATTTTGAGTTTTTTATGATTTCTTATTCTCCTGTTCTTCCTCTTTCCAAAAATATACAACATGATATGGTTATTATTATCTTTGTGTCCGAAAAAAAATAATGTGACGTTTTCCTGTTTTTTTTTATAGTAAATATAAATACCTTAGTAAAATTATACAAAACAGCCACAGCCGGAGACCAGATATCTAGTCAAATCCCGTCAGCTTGGAAGCGAGCCAACCACCGTTTGCTTTACTTCCGCCCTCCTACCCTCAAACCACAGATATGATTAGATATCTGGTCTCCCTAGCCTAGATTCGAACCCAGCATCTTCTGATCAAAAAGACGCTACGTTATCCACTAGACTACGGCTTCATAAAAGAAAACTGACAAATTAACAAAACTTCAGTTACTTTACTATCGGTATAAATATTCCGTGTAAAGTAAAAGATAGTTTATCAGCACCATCTAGGAGTGGTTGTAGGAAGTTTGCTTGGTTGTTCTAAAGTTTGAATCTGTATAATTTGTATTCGTGAGAGGTTTATGGTCGTGCCTGACACAGAATTTAAAATATGATTATAATAAAATTTGTTGATTAGGCCCTTTTTGCTAGACACTATCGATACACGCTGATGAAAAAGACCCAGATAACCCCACATACTGTCCAGGAGGCTATTAGCTAAAAAGGTAGGCTACTTATGAAACATTGGCTTTTACGTTTTGCTCGTTTCCCGAAAATCACTTTTTTGTTATTTATAATACACATACCTGGAAAACTATCTAAGATATCTTTACCAAATTTTTACCACATGTCTATAACACAATTATCTGGTTCCTAACAGGGGATTTTTTAAATATTTAAAAAAATAAAAAAGTTATATAGTAATAATAATGATACAAATATTTAAAAAAAAGGTGTTTTTTATTAAAAATCATAACTTTTAGGTTTATTATTTTTTGTTTATTTTCTTGTGTACGGAACTAGCCAAAGGTACAATTTAGAAAATAAAAAAACAATTATGAGATAACTTAAGTTATGTGTATTATAGCTAACATTGTCGAAGATAGACATTTGGAGTGCCCTTAATTAGATAACTAGAGGGCTACGCCCACTGCTCGCTTTGCGCGACCCTCGCGGTGACTAAGAAAACGCAAAGAGATTATTTTTGCGAATAATTTTTTTTTCAGAAACGATGATTGATTAGGACAACGGCACTTGGATCGGTGTAGGGTATTTTGGGTAACTGTATGGATCTGACGCATGCGCAGTAGAGCCATAATTGTTGCATGAATGACAGGAATTTTTATATTATTTAGACAATTAATTCTTTGTAACACTTAATATGATTCTAATATTAGGAAAGATGAGGTATTGCAGCGACTCTTATGGTGAGACCAAAGTTTGGGAGTGGTCAGTAAACACCGATCATGTCCCCCAAAATACGTTTTGGGGTGTCATTAAAAATTGTATATGTATATATATGTGTTCGCACTCAAAAGCCTTACATCCGATTTGGTTTAAATTTGATACACATGTTGGTTTTTCAGTCGCTTGGACGAGTTTGTTAGCAAGAAAAAAATGCAACAAACGGAAGCACATTTTTTGAAAGGAACTAAATATTTTCAAGATTTTTTGTACTAGAATTAAATTGTTTTCGGGTGTTTTATCAAGCAAAATAAATGAGAAGGTTATTCTGCGCATATTGTTATTTTACAAGACCTTATAGCCCGTCTGGTTTTTAATCACTGCTAAACACACAGCATTACTAATTTACACACTCTTAGTAATGTTAGTGATTTTTTTCTGTCAAAGAGTACTGAATCGACTTGAGGATGCAATGTTCCGCCTTCGCCGTATGAACATAACATCATTTGGTGTTGATGAAGCGTGTTGTTTGACGTAGCGTAGTTCAAGAGCATTTGCCGCGTCTGTGTGGGATATGAATTCAGTTTGAGCATTCCCCTATTCCTCGCTTTCCTCCAAGTCGGACTGTTGCATCGATAAATTTGTAATAAGCGCACACAGTTTATCGAACTCCCCTAGAGTAAACACCGAACTAGATACGACTAGACTAGTGCTCAGTGCAGTGATTCATAAATATGTTTGAAACGCGGGAGGGAGAGGGGTAGGTAATGTCTCGGCGCTATGAGTCATCGAAGGAAATGCATTTAATTTCCGACTTTCACTGAACCTGTTCACAAGCTGATCAACGCTGTATAGAGCCGCCATTA
>JAGFPH010000974.1:326097-340853 GCA_018207615.1 Philaenus spumarius
CCCCCCCCCGGATAGGAGACAGCCCCCTCCTTGAAAACCGGCTGGATCCGCCCATGCTTCACGCCAGTTCAGTGTGCCTCTATGAACTGCAAGCTTCGTGGAATGGGCTAACATTTTTCGTGTGAGATTTAAAAATACAACAGCTGTTGGATAGTTATAGGGTTATGTAAACGATTACTTCGAAATTTAAAGTAATAAATCAACAGGTAGGCAGTGAATACGAATTCAGCTTAACGTGAAATTAAAAATTAATAGCTTCATTGTTCTGCAATTAAAGCCTCAAATATTAATAACAATGCAACGTTACATACAAAATAGAGATATCTAGTGTTCGTTTTATGTCGGTTATTTCCGCTATCCAGCTAATCTTGCAATATTGTTTGAAATTTGTATTGTAATAATAGAACAGCTGTTAGTTATATAATTATGCAAACAATTACGTGAAAAAGTAAAGTAACAAAATCAACAAGTAGTTAGTAAAAACGAATTCACCTTAACGTGAAATTAAAATTAATGTCGTTTTTGTTTTGTAAAATTAATGCTTAAGACTTAATCAACTCCTATAAAAACTAGTGTACGCCCGTACGTACGTGAGTAATATATAATATTATAACAGCTGATTTAACCCTACACCTGTTTTGGGGATATGTTAACAACTTCAATCATTATAATTTCTTTAAGAATTATGAAGTTGATTTTTTAAAATATGAGTTATAAACTAATGTATGCTATAATACGTTATAAGATTTGCTTTCAGGTTATAAACTGTATATATACTGCATAGAGTATTTATCATCAATATATTAAATATTCCTTTATACAAATTTAAAGGGGAGATACGTATTCGTTTAGCTTCGGAAACATTCGTACATCTTCGGATAACATATAAACATATTAGATTATTAATTTTATTTCTTCGCTATAATATTAATAACTTCTAAATCATTTCATCTATCAATATGAAATAAAAAGTAATTAAAATATAATATTTTATCTTTATTTTTAGATATACAGGTTTAATATTTCGTATATAAGGAAAATTTGAAGGTGGATGTGATTGAGGAACCTACTCTAAGTAAAAATACTATTTTATTAAAATATCAAAAAACAAAAAAAATCCGCCATCTTGGATCCGTCATTTTGAATGTAACTTTGTCCTTTAAATAGGAAGGTGGCCATGTGATACATCATTCCGATGTAGAATTTCAAGACAAAACCAACGATGAAATTTGCACATCCATATTTTCAACCGATTAAAAATGGCGGCCAAGAAACAACGAAATCGTGTTTTCCGATTTTGCCTATTTTACTGTACTATTTTTGTTGTAATATTAATTACTATTCTTTTTGGATTCAGAATTAAATAAGCTTTCAAACGATATGCCACACAACGATATTTGGGAGTCTTAAAAAATTTTGAGTTACAGCCATTTTGATTTTTTCAAAATTGATTTCGAGTGGTTCAATCAAATAGCGTTGTGTGTCATATCATTTGAAAGCTTATTTAATTCTGAATCCAAAAAAAAATAATAATTAATATTAAAAGAAAATAGTACAACAAAATGGGGCAAAATCGGAAAACACGATTTCGTTGTTTTTGGCCGCCAGTATTAATAGGTTGAAAATATGGATGTGCAAATTTCACCGTTGGGTTTTTCCTAGATATTCTACATCGAAATGATGTATCACATGACCACCTTCCTATTTTAAAAAACAAAGTTACATTCAAAATGGCGGATCCAAGATGGCGGATAATTTTTTTTATATCTTAATAAAATATTATTTTTAAGGTTCCTCAATCACATCTACCTTCAAATTCTCCTTATATACGAAATATTAAACCGGTCCCAGACTTAACTGACACCCTGTATAATAACGCATATAAATAACAAAATTTTAACAAATACGCCTACAGCTTTATAATCGTTATTTGGACACATTACCGAGTGAAAAATTCCCGTTAGATAAAGTCTGTTGTTTTTAAATGGGTTTATTTTTTACTTTCTCCCCCTATACCATAGTATATGGAGAAAGTATTGCATTCGTCAAAATTTTCGAGTTTGAGTTTTTCATGGAAATATCCGTTTTGGGCCCCCCTGAACCTAAAAAAGTGGTTTCCTGAGTGATGTCTGTGTGTGTCTTATGTGTGTCTGTGTGTCTGTGTGTCTGTGTGGATGTTATCAGACCTAGAGCCTAAACCAGTCGTCCGATTTTGATGAAATTTGGTATGGAGGTACTAATCTACGGTATCTCCAGGAGTTTTTTTCATTTTTGTGAATTTTTTATTTTTAAGGGTAATTTTCCCATAAAAACCCTTAAAATAACGGAAAAATCTACTTTTCTCAAAAACGGCTCTAACGATTTTGATTAAAATTGTATAGTTTATTAGGGACCTAAAGTACTATAAACTGTAAAATTTTAATCAAAATCGTTCGAGCCGTTTTTGAGAAAAGTTGGTTTTACCGTTATTTTATGGATTTTTATGGGAAAACAACTTTAATACAAAATCACCTCTCCTACCCCACCCTACAAGTCACCGTGAATCTGTTTAATAATTTAAATATGTTTGTGAGAAAGTATGTGCCAGTTCCTGGTACCGTTTATTTTATTATGTATTTCTTATATGTATTTAATTAATCTTCCTGTAATTTTTCATGGGGCTTATTTATTGTACTATTTAATATTAATGCAACATTTCATACAAAATTAGATTACTGGTGATTGCAAAATGTCGTGTAAAGTCAGTTATTTCCGTTATCCAGTTGAAGTTAAAATATCTAAAAATAAAATATATTTTTGTTTTTGTATTTTTAAGAAATAAAAGTTTTATAATTGATCAGATGAACTGATATTTTCTCACAGGTCAAGAATTTATCTGATTCTGAACGTGCCTGCACCATTTAGAGATAGAAATAGAGATACCAATTTTATTTAAAATGAAACGACGTTAAATTTCACAACTAATAAGTATTATTATTAACAGTTCAACTCTTTGATCACCGAACTCTTATTTTAATCAAGCAATTATTTTCCCCCAGAATAAAATTCAATTATGAATATTCAATAAGGTAAATCTTTTTCTCCCTCTGTAAAAACGCGCCTTATTACGGCTGCATCAATTCGCCTTCTACTCCCAATTACCGATCCGTTCCAGGTTAATCGTGTTTCAACAAGAGGGAATAATATTTTTACCGGCATTTTCTCTGTGTAAAACTTTCCAAACGAAAAGATTGGACGATGAAATACGGCAATTATAAATGACTGCGAGTTATGTCGGCTGATGTACGACTTTGTTAATTACCTGGTGATGTGCCATTTTGTATTTGCAGGAAGGTGTAGGCCTAAAGGTTATTGTACGGTATCTTCAGCCTACCAAATAATAAATACTAGCTGGTAACTATAATGTGATTAAATAAATAATAAACGGTACCAGGAACTGGCACATACTTTCTGACAAACATATTTAAATTATTAAACAGATTCACTGTGACTTCATAATTTTGTAGGTGGGTAGGAGAGGTGATATTGAAGTAGGAGATTAATTAATAAATATTATTATTATTAGCTAGAGAGAAAATTATTCGATCGATTTCGAACAAATTTGCACAAAACACGTCTATTAGGCCTGTATAGATGCACGAAAAAAGTTTTGAAAAACAACCCCCTTTTTGACTAAAAACCCCCCAAAAATCAGTTATTATTATTAGCTAAACAAGAATTTTTAGAAAGATACGGGTTTCTGCATATGATAGGGTACATTAAGGGCTACAAATAAGCCAAATTTGATCAAAATCGTTAAAGCCGTTTTTTTATAAAAAAATAATAACTGATTTTTGGGGGTTTTTTGGCCAAAAAGGGGGTTGTTTTTCCAAATTTTTCAAAACCCTTTTTCGTGCATCTACATAGGCCTAATTGACATGTTTGGTGCAAATTTGTTTGAAATTGATCGAATAGTTTTTGCTCTAGCTTTGTATACATACAGACAGACATTTTGTAAAACCACTTTTTTTACTCAGGGGGTCCTAAAACGGATATTTCCACAAAAATCTCAACATCGATTTTTTGTGATCATTGTACTTTCTCTATATTATAGTATAGTGAGAAAGTAAAACTAAACATTTTAGAACATCCCATTCTTAGAAATTTTTTTTATTCATTTTTACGTGTACAATCATTATTATTGTAATGTCCATTATTTCAATTAGAGTGACACAGTCTAATTTACGAACATTTTCCCCAAAGCACTTAGTGAGGAAGTGCTTTTAGTGGGGGCTGTCTCCTATCCGGGGGGGGGGGGGGTTATAGAATAGTTTTTTGGAATACAGTGCTTGAAAACGTATTTTTAGACTATTTCACGAGCACTCATTTTGAATAGGAATTAAGGATTGGGCTTTACCCAAAAATAAGATTTTATTATAACAAATTGTATAGAATAAATTATAGAATTGAACTGCAAACTTTAAAATTTTAAATAGATTTATTCTAAAAACTTATTTCACTAAATTAGAACAACCAAACAAAATCCTCACAAACGTATAGCATACAATTCCAGCTAGACGGGAAAAGGTAACGGCTAACGCGCCAAGAGCGATGAAAATGTACATATTTCACGGATTTCCTTATATCAAACGAAAATATAGAACTTGCACTTCAAATCGATATAAACATTATTATTCGAATATATAGATTTGTAATAGATACATCGATTGCAAAATGTATTTTCTCATTTTTTGAAAACTGACCGTGTTTGATAGCGATAAGATAGCGGCACTGTTACGACTGAAGTCGTTATATTCCGGAGGACCAAAGTAAAATAAATGTCAGTTATTGAAATTATTACAAATAATGTGTCACCATAGCTAAATTAATGTCTGTAATTATTGTACTCACTCTTGTTGTTGTGAAGACGTTTCTTGTGGTAAAAGGAAGATCCACATGGTGGAGCACTCCGCGAGTTGGACAACTAGTGCAATTAATAATTAAAGTACACTCATTTATAACTATGATGACACTTACGGAAAGAAAACAATTAAACTGAAATATAACTAAAATGTCAAACTTGACAATAACGGTAAATAAAACTAGTTGCGGTACGAACATAAAATATTCTTCTTAAAATGCGTAGCGAGCGTAGCGATTATTTTATTATATATTGATGCGACTTGTTAAGCATACTTTCAACGACAGATCCCCACCCTTGCCGGACCGGTCAAGATTACGGGAGACAGTTGACGTAATGGTCAAAGGTGAGTTTACCTAGTTTAAAGTATGAATACTCAACAGACCGATTGCAAGGATTTATAGAAAACTTTATATCTAAGAAACTAAAAGAGTGACAAACGATTAGAAGGTCCTGGTAGAAAGTTCGAATCTTGACAAATCCAGTGGTGCCCTTATCTTCTTCTCAAAACAAGTCTGTCTAACGATGATGTTCCTTTAAAAAGTGACGAGTTTGAGTAATTTCCTTGTGCTTTCTAGCGCGGCATCAATTGATTTAGACTACTACAGTTTTACAACGATGAATGTAAATATACATTTTAGAAGAAATTTGTAAATACAAAAATTAAAGTTCAAAACATTTCCTTTCCAATGGTTTTTGTTTTATTGAAATTGGATAATGTTTGGTGGGTGAAATATTCGATACAAGTTGTGTTGCCTGAGACTACTCAATTGAGCAGTCTGCCACTTAGAGAATTAAACAAAACAAAAATATAATAACCCAATGAGTGCCGGTTCCTGGTGTTGGGTGGAAGAGCTTCGCTGCGGAAAAAAAGGTATAATTTACGAATGAAAATGCAATCTGAATCCTGAAATAAGATTGAGAATACTGTACTACAGCGTGAACGGACAGAGTCTGTCCAAGCTTAAAAGAGCGCTCAAGGTCAAATGATGTTATTGAAGTATAGTCTTGTTCGTATCTATTACAGACCGATATATAACAGTGATAACATTACTATTACAGCAGTCCCTCGATTTACCGTAATCGTTTTTTAACGATATATTGTTCATTACAAAATATTTTTAAAGATCATCGCGAGCATTCAGTTTTTATTATGTATATGTATATATTTTCCGTGGTTAGGGGGGGGCCCATGAGTAGAACACAACAGTGTTCGCAAAAAGATGCTCCAGTTTTTACAGCTCCTCAAAGATTTTAATATTATGCAAATAATGTTTCTTAATTACAGTCGTGGTAATAGAAATTGCATCACTTAAAAATAATGTAGGATCTCCTTAACCCAATGTTGTTCTTACCTTTTGATAACTTTTAAATGTTTTGCAAAGGAAAAGAGTGTTATGAGCCGTAAAAAATGGTTAAAACCGAAATAAAAATAAATAATATTCATAAAATGATAAATCAAATTTTTAGTGCTAACGAGGAATTTAAGAAACAAATTGTTTTTTACATACTCATATGAATTTATCTGGAAAAATTGTATAAAAACATTAAAAATATATTTATTGAAATATTAATATAAACTAGTATTTTGTCGAACCGCCATTAGCCGTGATAACTGAGGCTATCCTGTTTGGCATTGAGTCGATCAAATTGTTTATGATTTCGTCACTAATCTCCTCATTCCACACTTTTTCAATTGCCTGTTTCACCTCATCATTATTCTTAGGCTTTGCAATACATTTCTTTAGGATTTGTTTACACATTTAGGATCAAAAAGATAACAATCATAGGTGACGCAATTTCTGTGACCACGACTGTATATGGGGGTTTATTTCACTAACTTTGCTTGCAGCTGCAGCTTTCAGTAAACGAACAAAAATAAAATTAATAGAAGGTAGACCATTAGTCAATTTCCTTTTTCAGTTCCTTTAAACATTATAAAATTTTGCTTATTTGTTATCAGTTTTAAAACAGTACATTGTGCGACTATACCTTGATTATACTTAGCGAGTGTGCGAGTGCGGCTGAACGTAGGGTTCTACCTGTGGCAGCCCCCTCTCACGCACGCGCACTCACCACCAGCCATTATAAATAAAGCATGGTAAGACAGCGTCTGGGATTGTATATAACGCAATAGCAAGAGTTTTGTGTTACTTGTAATTTACATAAAATATTAATTTGTGAAACAAGTTGAATTGAGTTTAAAAAATGGTGTTTTCAAGTATACAGTTCTATTCTATGGTTTATTCTCTACAATTTGTTAAAATAAAATTTCATTTTTGACTTTTGAGTAAAGCATATTATTATATTCCTAAATAATGTTTCAAAATAGGCTTACTTTTGTTAGCAGTCTTGTAGTAGGAAAATACAGTAAAAACTGGCGTTTCTGAAAACATTTTTGATTGATATATATTTTTGTACACTTCTATTTAGAACTAAATTACAAAACTTTTGTGAATTTTGAAAAAAACTATAAACAATTTTTACTACTTTTTATGTTGGCCTACAGTTGGATTTTCCACCGTTACTGAACATTTTTTGCTACCTGAGCTAATACCGTAACTTACAATATCACATCAATAAATTTTTTCGTCGCATATATTAATTCTGTTGATCTTTTTATAAAAAAAGCTACGGAACACTTTTGGATTTGAATATAATTACTATATTTGGCGAATTTTTGAAAAAATGCTCGCAAACGGCCAAAACTCCAGAATAAATTACGTTGCCGCTTCTAGGGTTAAGTATAAATCGTGCATTGTTTGGTATCATTTTTCTTATAATTTTGTGTTGAATCCAAATGTATTCAAGATATATATAAAAAATGTTGAATAACGTAATTGACAGTTTGATAAACTAAAGTCCACTTGATGACTAATGCGGGTGGCTTAGGGTATGTGGCCGCCAGGTCCTAATCCCCTGCGCTTGTGTGCGTGTGTGTCATATGTAGTCATTGCCTAAAGGTAGCCATTCAAGGTCCGATTTGTAGTCCGATGTCCGATGTAGGAGCGTGAATGGGTTTGATGGAAGACGAGTTGGATGATCGGACGAATCGGACTCCTAGACCAGACTACAAGATGATCCGACTTCCAACTTCCGACGGAGTCGGACTGTGAGTGGGGTGATCGTCCTATTACATCATTTTAACTTTCATCTTGCTGTTGTTTGATCTTCCTTTTTCCGTTATACTTTGTTCATTTTTACTTCTACAATAATGGATAATAAAGGGTTTTCGGAATTTATTGAATTGTACCGGGAGAGTAGGCATTTGTGGGACACAAGTGATGCAATGTATGCAAACTGACATGTTTGTGAGAAACTTCGCGTCACAGTAGTTGACGCGATCAACAAATAATTTCTTAACCTATTGAAAAAATATAGGCGAATGTTTATTCCGCTGAAAAACTCTCGGTTGTCTGCCATATTTAAATATATAGGTGATTGTTTAGTATACTGAACAATATAGGCGATTGTCTACTATAGCCTATTAAAAACGTATAGGCGATTGTCTACTATATTGAAAAAATATAGGCGATTGTCTACTATATTAAAAACATATAATCGGTTGTCTACTATATTAAAATCATATAGGTGATAGTTTTCTATACTGAAAACATATAGGCGGTTGTCTACTAGGCCTATAGGTATTTAAAAATATAGGTGATTGTAAGTATACTGACAAAATATAAAGGATTGTTTAGTCTAATTATTTGCATATAGTAATTGCTGGACATTTTGATACAACTGACACTGTGTAGGCCTACAAAGAAGGAAGAGTGAATTGGAAACGCTAATTGGATCCTAAGTTGGAGCGTGAGTGGTGATCGAAATGCATCCAACTTGCAGTCCAAATCTGTCGTCCTAAAATCGGACCATGAATGGCTAGCTTTACTAATCACGTTAATAAATACTGTACTAGTTATAATTTTGTGGTAGTTGTAGCTTAAATGTCACTGAGGATGACGACTTTATCGTTGAAATGCGTTTGACGATGGAACGTATTTTTTTGAGAATTGTGTTCTGTGTTTCTGTTCTTATTAATAAGTTTTTCTCGAGTCTATCTCGATTATATTTATAAGTATTGGTTGATAATATTTTACTGTAGGTAATAATTAATTAAAATATAAATGTTCTATCTTTAGAAGTTGGTATTGAAATAAAATGAGAGACGGATATATAAATCCAATTCAACAGTTTCGCAAACTTATGTGTCTAAATTTTTACTCAGCAGCAATTTGTAGTATAGTACTGGATTGTACATAAGTAAAACACAATTAACTTTAAAATACTCGTGATGTAATTTGTTTACTTATTAACTTAACTATTCCCTATTCAGTATCCAAGGTCCTTTACGCGTACAAACTACAACTAACTGTACAACTATACCGATAGTGTGTGGGACATCCACTGCAGTATAGAAGCAGCACCTGTCGGCTTACCTTTTATTGTTTTGAAATAAGTTTAGTATTGTGTTGAATCACTGTCTAATAAAAAATAATGTATTTACTTAACAAAAGATAAATAATAAAATTATATTGTGCAATCATTGATTTCTACAGCATTCCTGATTGATAGTAATGAACCTAAAGTAAGGTGTGATATAATATAAATTGTAAGTTATTTACTTTGAAAACATATGTTTTGCATAGTATTGGATAAATCCTTAAAGATATTTCATGAGTACTGATAATGTTTATTGCCTACTATATTATAGCAGATTATTTATATTATATAATTTCAAGACTGTAATATTATAAGTTACTTAATTAATGCTATTTACTCTGATAAAACACTGAAATCAGAAAAAATATTGAACTAATCAACGTACCGTAGCGTAAAGTTTTTATATACAGTATGATGGAAACCAGACAAGTAAATTGAGTTTTTAGTAATTAGAAAGAACACAAGTGACATTTATATGTGAATAAATACTGTAAACTGAAAGAATAAACTGTATTTTGTGTAATATAACATTGTTATAACTAAAATATATTTTTATCCTACTGAAATGTTTGCTTCTGCGCACTGTTTTTACTTTGTCTGCAGAGTGTAGTGGCAGCCCTGGGATCGATCGTTGCTGGAGTAGAATCGTATCGAACGAAACGTTTACCGGCTTGCAAATACAAGGCACCGCCATATCGTCAGTTTTTGGTTATAATAGTATTTGTTAAACCTCGTGTGAAGTAAGTAATTGTTTGTTTTTGTAAACAAAAGTATTTCAAAATGTCCATCGGAGTACCCATTAAAGTGTTACACGAAGCAGAAGGGCACGTAGTGACTTGTGAAACGAACACTGGTGAGGTTTATAGAGGTAAACTAATTGAAGCTGAAGATAACATGAATTGCCAAATGACAACTGTTACTGTTACTTATAGAGATGGAAAAACTTCGACTTTGGAAAATGTCTACATAAGAGGTTCAAAAATAAGATTTCTAATTCTACCAGACATGTTGAAAAATGCGCCTATGTTCAAAAGACACGGTAATAAAGCAGCTAATGCTGGAGCTGGTCGAGGGAAATCGGCTATTCTTAGAGCTCAAGGTAAGGCCAATTATTTTTATTTTATGTGTAACACATTACCAATAAAACCCTGATATCATCCATTTCCTCTGATTTTTCTAGTGTTGATAGCCTAGGAACAATCCTTTGTTGTTGTGATGGTTAGGTCCAGATGTAGGTCATTGCAAAAGATTAGGTAGGTTATGCAAGGTTAGGTCTAACCTAAAAATAAAAACTACATAGAAAAAAGCTTTAAATTAATAAAGGTTAGGATTAGCGAAGGTTCAGACACAAGTAGCCTAGGCTATAGATTAAAATATACAACATGCATCCTTACCATATTGCGGCAGAACTGCCAATAAATGGGCAAGAAATTGCTCTATAGAGTGTAATTATATAATGTTGTGTTGTTAAACTTATTAAATCAATGTAAACAACAAATATAAATTGTATAAAATTTAATGGAACAAATTCTTAAAAAAACAATCGACCTTAATTAACTAGCCTCACACTGTTGGGCCTAAATTTACTACACGACCCTCGGCTGATATTTTTGCAAGAGACAACCTTGTTTTACATATTAGGCTACATGTACCTACAACCTTGTTTAGGTTGTTAAATGTTGAATTTATAGGTAGGCTAAACATACTGTGACTTAAGACTTATAAATTAGAACTTCAGGTTATTTTTTTGTTATTGCATTTCTGTTGGCGTAGGCTATGGTCGTATAGTAAATTTGCACACACTGTTTCTATTTCAATATCTACATTTAAAAGAACAACTTCAACACTTATTAAAACAAACTTAATGAAATAGGCCTAGGCCTATCGTACATCGAGATGAGTTAAAAGTAAGATGACAAAAAAACACTAGGCCTACTGAATTTTCACTTGACGGTAGACTTTAAACTATAAATGTGAGGCGGAAAGCAAAAAGTTATTTCCGGAAATTTCCGGTTTTTAGTTTTTGATAATATTGAATTAAGCTTTAAATAACAAACACTTTAATGCAAAAATCATATCTCTATGATTTTTTTTGTTTAAGTTACCGATTTTTTAATTTTATACAGTAAAAATGGGCATTTTGAGAAAAACACAATTGAAATATTCAAAGTAACACAAAATCTTTATTTATAATATTTAAGAAATGAAGTTTGTATAGCCTACTAATTAGCTTAAAACGTCCTCTAAAAAATGACAAAACAGTATCTCATAAACATTCATCTTCATTATTTAAGAGGAATGTTTTCGATGCTTCGTCGAAGGTCCTGGGACAGGTTGAGGGTCGTTAGGGTTACTGCTGCCAGCTTCAGCGATGTTTTGGGGTTCATGACAATGGCATTATTGTTTGGACAGTGCCGTACATTAACTTAGGCCTATCAAAAATTAATGAATGTAATAATTAATAATAGTTATCAATACCTAGTTAATTATACAAAAATCTTAGCTTTAAATGCATAGTTTAGGTGTGTTACTACAACTACTAAGAGTAGGTTGGTTTCTAAACAAGTAAAGAAAAGGTAACTGAAGTCGGGACAGTGATTTTTATAACCAGAAATCGTTCTCATTTTAAAATAAACTCGTAGTAGTTCACTTCGTTGCTGCTAGAATTTATCAGAGAGTAGTTTTTAAAGTATTGCTTTGTTATCTGATGGTTTGAGAAAAGGGACCTGTTCGCGGCCCATGTTATTTTATAATAAGCGCGAAGAGGTCCCTTTTCCCAAGCTACGTTAATGATTTTTTTAGTGCTTTATCCATTTACAACAGTTTTGTTATCGATTACAACTGGTAAAGGACGAAATGAAGCATTTAAACCGCAAACAACCGAAAATCAATATTTTTGACCTCCTTCGATGAAACTGCGTGTACTGAAATTTTCAGTTTTCCACGATGAAGACCCTTTTTGCTTTCCATTTCACAAATATAGACTAATGAAAATGTATCTCTATAATTTCAAAACATAACACATGATTATGTTAGAAACAAACAAATTGTATTACTGAGTTTCTAATTTACATAGTCTAAAGCCTATCTATAGGCTATCACTTAAGCTATACCCCTAATAGAAATAAATATATAGGCCTACATATCTCTTAAAGGCTTTTACATATAACAAAGTTAGTGTGTAGGCCTATAGGCCTACTATAAAAATTTTACAAACATTCTGTAATTACATCAACCAAAACATAAAATTCGTATGGCCTATTTACAAAGTTAATGGCGTAAGTTTACTATTCAACTCTAGCCTAATATTTTTGTAGACAAAGACGTTGTTTTACAATCTACTGTTAAATGTTGAATACAGGTAAATAGGCTACTGTGACTAAATACTATAGAACCTTTTAGGTTTTTTTTTATTAAATTGCATTTCTGTTGCCACAGGTTAGCCTAGGGTCTAATAGTAGCCTAAGCTTGCGCCCAGTTAATAAACTAAACAAATGATCCAATTATATTATTACAATGGCAAAAAGACTAGTATTTAAAGTAAGCGTAATGAGTTATTTCAATTTACCTACGGCAATTAATTTTTGAACATTTCATGACATTCTCATAAGATTTTAAACTTTGAAGTAATCTTGCACCACAGAAAAGTTAAATTTGCACAGTTTTTAATGTATATTACATGAATGTAATCTTATCTTAATAAACTTATTTATATTTAGGTTTTGTTCTAAGTATATTAATTTCTAGTTCACAAACAGATCGTCCACTGCTTTGATCTCGATAGAGTGGAGTTTACGGCAGCTAAATCTTTTCAACTTTTCACTATTCAAAGTTGTCTATTTTTCTGTTATATCTTAAAGTTAATGGTTAACTATTTAATTCCTACAGTGGAAGTAAAATCCTTTTTTTCGCGTCAAATACAGTAATTTGTTAGTTTACAAAGAGATTCCATTACAGATTTTGTTTATAGGCTACGCTATTTCTTACTTAGCAACTCTATAACCAATATATTGCAAATGCAAGTTTTATCATCATACCGAAAGTGTTTTGTTCTTTGTTATTGATAAAGTATTTTTGTTTTCATTTTTGGTTTTAACTCTTGGTTGATACTTATGTCCAAGAAAAATTATGTGTAAAAGCAGATAGGCCTATATGGAAATAAACATTTGATGCCATAAAAGGTTAGGTCAAGCTTTTATTGATATGTCCTACTGTTTAATTTAATTGATTACGGCTCTAAAGTTTCTGTTGTGTTTTAAATGACGTAAGTAGGCCTATTAAGAAAATATTCTACATTAATTAACCCTCCAAGTGGCATGGTTAAAGCTAAAATTGAAAAGCCTGTTTTTAGCGTTTTGCAAGCATATTTTTAAAAATTCGCCAAAAATAGTAAATGAACCCCAATCCAAAGGTGTTCTATAGCTTTTTTGTAGAAGAAACTTCAAAGAATTCAAATATGCTACTAAAAAGTAGTTTCTTTTGAAATTGTAAAAGTTATTAGCTTAGAAAGCAAAAAATGTTCAGAAACAGAAGGGAAAAAACCAAATTTATGCCTAAATAAAAAATAGTAAAAATTTTTTGTTATTTTATTCAAAATATACAAAAGTTTTGTAATTTAGTTCTAAATATAAATGTGTAAAAATATATTTCAATTTCAAAAAATTTCAGTTTAAAATAGCAATTTTTATGTTCTAACTACAAAAACGCTAAAAAAATAAATTATTTTCAAAACGATTATTCCTATATATTTTTTTCTTCCAAAATGGAATTTTATTATACCAAATTGTAGAGAATAAATGGTAGAATTGAACTGTAAGATTGGAAATTACAAAAAACCTTACATTTTCTAATCAGATACAACAGAACGAACAAAAATGTATAAACTTTCCACTATTTTTACCAAAAATCCTATAAACAAAGTTGTATAATTTTGGAGAAATATTTTTGTAATTTTTTTCAAGATATACAACAGTTGTAGAAAATAGTTATAAAGAGAAATGTGTAACAATATATTTCAATTTCAAAATTATTTAGTTGAAAATACCAATTTTTATGTTCAAACTACAAAAAACGATAGTAAAACATGCCTATTTTCAAAACTAATAGGCCTAGGCTATATATTTTTTACTCCAAAATGAAATTTTATTATACCAAATTGTAGAGAATAAATGATAGAATTGAACTGTAAGAAAAACCTTACATTTTCTAATCAGGTACAACAGAACGAACAAAAATGTATAAACTTTCCATGGTTTTTACCAAAAATCCTATAAACAAAGTTGTATAATGTTGAAGAAATATTTTTGTAATTTTTTCAACATATAAAACAATTGTAGAAAATAGTTAAAAAGTGAAATAATATCATACACTTAAAATAAAAAAAAAACTCATTGCGATCATATAGCCTAAGAGT
>JAGFPH010000974.1:345853-361901 GCA_018207615.1 Philaenus spumarius
GCGATGTTGCACGGAAAACAGCTGTTTGACATTCTACAATTTTGAAACGATGATTACGTATGTAAAAATATGTTTTACGAAAAAGTTTTAAATACAAAAGTTAAAGTTTAATTCATTTTCTTTCCTACGGTGCCGGTTTTATTACGATTGGATAATTCTAAGTGAATTAATTAATCGAAAATGCAAATGTATGCAAATTCTCGCTAATTGTCGAAATAGCTGCATCTTACCCCTGAGAGAGCGTCACTTTGGGCAGTCTGCCACTGGGAGGGTTAAAACAAACTATATCAAAGCACACTAAAGAATACCGTTGAGGGACGGGCTTGTGTACACCGAGACCTTGAACGCTCCAATCGCCGTAGTGCGACGTCACATTCTTCCCACGCTTCTAACTGACTGCGGCTGACTTATCGCAATTGTAATTCTTCAAACTGTGCGATCAAGCCTCGAGCGGTAAATACCAGGCGTGTTCGAGGCTAGTAGATATGGCAACGCTGCGCGCCCATCCTATTGGCTGCCTCGCAACGGTATTCTTTAGTGGGCTTTGATATAATTTTTGAATTCTAGTTAAAATATAACTATTCTTTTATTGGCTCAAATTATCGAAATGAGTGTGAACCATAGCCTAATTTCAAATAAAATTTATAGACTTATACCTACTTTTTAACTTAGCCTACCGATTTAAATAAATTGAACACAGTACACGGAACAATTTAAGATATTTGACATAGACTAGCTTACATATCTTCCTAATTTATGTTTTGTTTTATCATAAAAAAACATCCTAAGTTGTTGGCCAGCTATGAGAAAAATGAGGGTTATTTAAGGTAGTGGTTGTTTATAATTTGTTATTTCATTTATTTAGAAAGCAACAACGGCGGTTAGGGGAAAGAAATTTTTTTATGTTTAACATTAAAACATCAATAGGGTAAAATAATTTTATACTACCGTATGATTTTGAATAACCTCTATCATTTTAAATAATACATTTTGAATTTATGATAAGGTTTAATGTAGTTTTTAAAATAACCTAACCGAAACGGTTTTAATTTCCTAGCTGCTCGTGGTCGAGGGAGAGGAGGGCCTCCAACTCGGGGTGGTGGAAGAGGACAATGGCAAGGAGGACCTGGAGGTGGCGGAGGAGGTGGTGGAGGCGGCGGCGGCCCACAAGGAGGACCAGCCCGACGAGGCAGACCCGAATAAACGCTTCCTTTAGTTATATAACCAAGACATTCTTTTTGAAGTGGATTCTAAATGTGATTTTTTAAATGATTTAAAAGTTATGAGAAATTTTTTTCAATTTCAGACGATTCATAGAATAGATCCAAATAATCTATTTAAGTAATTGTAGGCCTATATTTCTATGTCTATTAAAAAGTTTTCTGAAATTATGTGTTTTATTTCTTAGGTAAGTTTTAGTTACAATTAATCTGTATTTACTGCGTCGTGTCTTTTGAAACTCAGTTAATGTTAAGTAAAACGTATTTAGTATGATAATAGTCTAAATGCTGAGATTTCTATCTAGTCGCCATTTCGTGTTTTTAACTCTCTGTCAGTTTCACTTAAAGTCATGTTATCGGTTACACTGTAGTATCTGAATAATTCATTTTGGTTGTGACATTTTTATCATTCCCCCCCCCCCCCCATAAAGTCATTTTGCTAAAATGTGTATCTATTAAATATTGTACTCTGACATGTATACATTTAAATAACAATATTTATTTCTATAATCATTAAGATAAAAAAATAATAAAAATAAACAATATAAAAACGTGCATTTTCACATGTAACCGCAATTAAAGCGGAACAGTCGTATTGCATCAAATTTGTGCAGATCTAGCTAAACATATTAAAATTGACAGTATGTTTTAACAACATTTTACTATTAATTTTGGATTCCTTTCTTTTTTAGAGTGGAGTTTACTTGGACCTTTAGTTTTGTGATAGTTATCTTTTGAGGTTAAAGACAGGAGAATATATTTTGTATATAAAAGTTAACCATGTTGCAAAATTAGTATTGGAATACGTAATATAAATCTTTATTTTATAATAAAACTATTAATGTAACAATTTATAATTATAAAACTAAAAAACATTTTTTCAAATGATAATAAAAGACATGGCATCCACCAAAAGCTTTGTCATTTGGATCTTCCAAGTTAAAATCTTGCCATTTTCCAAAATGATTTAATATTAAACTCACAGTAAGAATCTATTTGGGTTGCGAAAAGGAAGGTCACAACGAATCAGTATAATACAATTATACAAACAAGAAAAATCACACTGTATAACTAACAATGATATAAAACAAGACAGGTCGTACTTTATGTCAATGATACGCTGACAAATTTAACTGGAACAGTCTGTGTTCAATTCTGCACAGAACCACTTTCTCCGCAGGTCTCTAATCCTAGGCGAGTCCAATGGAGGGGAAGTCTCCAAGTTGGCATAATACTAAATGCAGCAGAAATTTTTGTGTCAATTTCATAGACTGCGAATGTACGATGATTAACTGTAAATTTTGTGGAGTTAACATTTTGCATGCATTTTAGTGTTATAATAAAAATACAATTAGAGTGAAATAACGAACTAATTTTCTTTGATTGTTTCTAAAAGGCAATCATTAAAATTTTTAACATTAAACACTTAAAAAGTTTTAACCTATGAACAAACTAAAGGGTTTTTACATTTTTCCAATACGTAAAAAACTAAATGGTTATGAACATAAATAACTGAAATTTTTGTTTTACACCTTGCCTGAAATGTATAAAATTGGCCTAGAAACAGTATTTTTCAGTTTATTTTCCTAAACGCGGTTATCCTTTGGCCTAAAGACAAACAATTCTTAATGTAAATCTGTTACTTCACCTATCTGATAAATGCCTAGTAAATAAATTGGTTTCTTCTGAAATTATAGCCTCATTCCCATTCGCAGAGTAAAATAATTCGACCACGCAGCTGAACCGCTGATGTGAGTTTAGAGCAAATTTCCATAATTAAGTTTATATTACGTTTTAGGGTTTCAACCAACTATTTGGGAAATTGGTCTACTCTCGTCGGTGTTGAACAGCTGCCTATGTACAAAATATATTAGTAGAATTTGTTTGCACCCAAGCCCACAGCTTCGACTCAGACGCTCCTTCGTTCCACTCGCAGCGGAAAAACTCGCTTTGAAAATTTGCACCTAGACATTGCGGCCTCGGGTTATGAGCTTCACTTGGCTCGCAGAGTACAAACTCGGCCGCAGATTAGAAGATGCCCCACGGTAAAATCCACCATGTGAATTTGAACCAGGTACTTTTATGGTATTTTACGCTTTGAAAGATTTTGAGGGAACTAAGCGAGCTATAATGTCGTGTAAAAAAACAAAATGTGCAGAATAATATCCTACATTAAATTTTTTTAGATACAACTCTAAAAATGTTTCATTCTCGTACGAAAAATTTCATAAAATTATTACTTCCGGTTGTTAGATTATTTTGGCTAACGAACTCGTCCGAGCGATATAGACAACCAACGTGTGTACCTTACCAAATTTGGACCAAATCAGACTTAAAATACGGCTGCTAGATATATAATACAAAGTGTTCATAAAGTCCCTTTAATTATTATTGTTATTGAAACTAAGTTAACAAAATTTTTTATATATCTTGTGGTGAATAACAGGACATATTTTTTTATATATATCTGAACATTTATGATTTTGGATGGCTTTAGGGTGTTAGGGGGGTTAAAAATTTCAAATATAAAGGTAGGTCATGTAATACACAGTTGACAAGCTTATTAAAAGACAAACAGAATTGCACAAACTAGAACGTAGTATCTTGCTTCGTTTCAAAGTAATGGACAATCAAAGTTCTCAAAAGTTATATTGTTATCATAGTATCAAAGCAGGTTATTAATTTGTTAATATTACGAATAAGTAGGTTGTACGTTATTTTCTAGCAACAGTGTTCTTTCTCCTTTGCAACCTCGCATGCAGCTTTCAATATGCACATGCGCACAACAGCCTAACACTACGCTGCTGGAACTGTGAAGAGCACAGTTCCATACAAAGATTTTTGCATCTCTTTCTGAGGGATGATTACTGACATTAAGCTTAAGGATTTTATATTGTACAAGTATAAAAAAAAGAATTAAAGAGAAAAGGACTTATTACATTAAACGTTATGGTTAAAATCAAGTTCAAATAGAGGACGCTGCAGTTCCACAGTGCCTATACACGAGCCGACACTTGTTCTAAATTACAGTTTCTTATGCAACATTTACTACAGAAACTCTCGTAAATAATAAAACTTTGGCAAGATTAGAAATTAGAAATTAATTTCTTCTTCCTTTTTTACAAACCTTGTAAAATATAATACATGCATAAATAAAACATAAACATAAGAAATTTACATAAATTAATACATTAAAAATACAAAGGGAAGAATTAGGTACCCTCTATAGGAATCCTGTAATGAGGGTTACCTTTATTTAAAAAAACAAAATAAAATTTATTTTATCAGAGTTCTACAGAAACAATGAATTTAGTGAGTTTAAGAAGTTTTACAGCAAAAATGGTCTTTTTATATATATAAGCATATTTTATGGAGCATAGAGATAACTGAGCTCAATCAGATTTTAAAACTGGTTAATGAATAAATAATAAAGCTTTTTGCATTTGCGGCTCTTCCTGTAGCGCATGAATCAAACAAAGCATACAACTTTAAAATAAATGCAGTAAAAGAAATTTTTAGAAAATTTGAAAACATAAAGTGAGCTGGATTATACTACTAATTTAGGAGAGTGCCCACATTGTCGAGACTGAGCAGCCAAGATTTCAAGCGTCTCAGGAATTTTGGTTGCCTAGTACAATGTTTGATATATACCGGTGATTTGTTGTACAATTTCGGAGCTATATAAGAAAAAGAATTTATAAAACTTGTCAGCCTAGGCTTTGGAATAGGCAAGTTATGCCTAGAACGGAGTGATAATTTATACCTATTATATACAGTGATAAATTGTCCACTTCTCCTGTAGAAGACACTAAGAACCTTGTATACAAATAAATGTTTCAGTGGTAGTAAAGATAAACTATGAAAAAGAGGTCTTCTAGGTTCAATTCTGTTTTTATTTTGTATGACACGGATAATGCCTTTTTGAATTATTTTAATAGGATACAGGTTTGTGTTGTAAGCAGTTCCCCAGCAAATAATTCCATATTCCAATCTGCTTTGGACTAGTGAAAAATAAAGTTTCCGTAACATGTACTTGGGGCAGACACCCTTTAAGATTTTCTCGAGTTTTGTTGCACGCATAAACGAGGTACATTTCGGGGGAACACTTTTTCATGTAATTCCTGGGTTGTGAGTGACTTAAGAGTTTAGAAATCCACTGAGTGTCAATCGTTTAACTGATTTAAAAAATGTAGATGAGGGATATTTCACAGGTTGTGACTTTGACACAGATATTTAAAAGTCACAGTCAACCTATGAAAAGCGAAGAAAAATTCTGTGTCGTTGGGTGACAAAAGACAGTTTGCTTGGTTTGGCCAGGCTTTATGCAGTAGCAGAGAAGCAGACGTTTTACTTCCTGATGCTGCTGTCTAGTGAGAAAACTTTTAATTACAAATTATGTGCATATTGCTTCGACGGAAATACTTATTTAGAACGTGGACTCCTCTGGGTCTGACAAACCCCGGACCCCCCAAGTCATACCCCGGAAGTATGAGTAGAAGGATTTAGTACATTCTGTAAACGTGTGTAACCTAAAGTAAAATTTTATTTTATTTTTGTCCTTATATTTTGTTATTCATTTATTTTTAATGAGTTTAAAAAACAAAATGAGTGAAGGATGGAATTATTTGTGACATCGAATGAAATTAGTAATTCACTTAAAAAACTTGTATTAAATACTACTCTAACATTAACAAAAGAATATACGTTATGTGAGTCCTAATTATGAATTTTATTAGCTAATTTCTATATTAAAGATGAGCCATGCAGTGACCCTTTAGAGAGACATAAAGTCGGAAGTAGTAAATGAGCACCAATCATGGTCCTAGAACACGTTTTGGGGTGACATTAAAAACTGTATATATATATTATGTGTTCGCACTCTAACAGCCTCATTTTACATCCGTATTGTTCCAAATTAGGTGCACGTGTTGGTTGCCTACGAGGCTCAGATGAGTTCGTTAGCCAAAAAAATCCAACAAACGGAAGTGATTTTGTTTTGCTATTTTTCGTACTAAAATGAAATTCTTTTGGGGTTTTATGTAAAAATTTAAATATATTATATTATTCTACACATTTTGTTTTTTATATGACTTTATAGCTCTTTTGGTTCCTCTAAAATCGATTAAAACGTAAAATACCATAACATAATTGGTTCAAATCTACTAGGGGAATTTTATTGTTGGTCAGTTTCTGTTACGAGGATGACAGCTGGTATGCAAACTGCTGCGAGCGAAGCAAAGCAGTAAAAGTCCAAGGCCACAAGGTCGTGGTGTAAACTCATAAAGAAGTGCTTGAACCGGGTTGCAGGCTGAATTGCAAAGAAATTCTACTAGTATATATTTACCTTTATGATCTGTCGTACAATCCTTGTTTTTCGTCTTTTTATATGACGGCCGTTTCGACTATTTTATTCAGTCATTTTCAAATATCCAGCTGTTCGCACAGGGGAACTTTGTTAAAATTAAAACACTTATACATACATGAAACACTTAATGCACATTACAAACATATAAAATTAAAACACAAAAAACAGCAGCAGAAGGTATTCGGTGCATGCTACAATGCGAGTTTGAACTGAACACGGTAGCATGCCTTCTGCTGCGTTTCAAATGTGATTTTAACTTTATATATTTGTAATGTACATTAAGTGTTTCATGTGTGTATAAGTGTTTTAATTTTGACAAGGTTCCCAGTGTGTGTGCGAACAGCTGGATATGACTGAAAAAAAATAGTTGAAACAGCTGTCATATGAAAAGACGAAAAACAAGGATTGTACGACAGATCATAAACGTAAATATATATATATATATATATATATTGAAACAATCCAGTTATTCTACCACAAATAAGTACGGAATATATTTTTTGCATGCAGGCAGCTAATCAACGTTTTCATGAATAGAGCAATTCCCCAAATGTTGGTTCAAATCCTAAAATCATATAAACTTAATTTTGGAAAATCGCTCAACTCACGTTAGCGGTTGAGCTGCATGATCGAATTATTATAATATTGTAGTAGTATTCCACAACTTCAATGTATATTATTTGTATTTATTAGAAATATACCGTATTATAATCATTTGTTTACATTAGATTTCAAATACGGTGAAAAAAAACAAAAACAAAGCTTGAAAATATTAAAATTTTTTTCCTTTGATGACAAATTGGCATATCCATTAAAATAGAAGATTCTTTTCATAACAAAAACAACGTTTTTTTTATAGTTAAACCTAGACAACATTACGGTTAGGATAGTAAAATCTCCTTTCCCAGTAGTATAGGGAGTGTAAATACGTAATGAACGAATCATCTCATCTTGTGACGAGAATTTGCACACTTCACTAATCTACCATGATAAATGTCTGCCTCTGTGACTTGAGCTACATCTCTACTAGGAGTCATAAGTTATGACACAGGTATTTTTTTTTTGTCACAGTCACAGAATGATATTCTCATCTCTAAAATGTATTATAAGTTACAAATTTCCAAGCGGTTAGAGGGTGTCTAAACATTGGATACTGAAGTAAACATTAACATCAAAGTGCCCATTAACAAACGAATTACATTTAATTAAACTAGCAAATAACTGTAGTGCTTTGTGGAGTTATTTGCAGTTTCTGAGTTTGTTGATGTTACAGTTTTTGAGTGGATATTGGCTGCAAGACATTAAATTTGTTACAATATAGGTTAAGTTAACAATTTAATTAACTAATGGATATAATTAATTACTGTACTGTTTTAACCAGTTGCCTAACAACAAAGAAGTACAGTATCCTCAGATTAGGATTGCGTCTGGCCTGAAGGGTGTGTCATCCCTTCTATTTCTCCCCGAACTTGCCTTGGCAGTACAAACGATTCCACAAAAACTAGGTTCACAAATTACATTTAACTAAGAAAGTCACAACTCCGTAACGGACTGCGTATAGTTTTACCCACTCCCCTCAGACACACTCCAAGGTTGAGGCTACTGTATCAATAGAGCTAATATTTGTAATCGTTATTGTGTTAATAATTTCACCATAACTTTGCACTTTTCCACTTAGCTATGGTTTCACAATAATGATTTCTGACACTACACAATTGGTGTTCAAGTAATGATATGATGGGTAAAGCGGGAAAACCAAATAACTAGTTTTTTATTTAAAGCATTTTCATTGGGTAGAGTCTTTACTTTATGACAATAAAATTATATGTGTCCTGATCCTGATTTTTGTGTTTATCCATATGTCTAGTAATCAGATGAATGAATTTTATTTCCCCTTTAAAGATAAAATTGGCTGTGGTTACATATATACATTTATATAAAATTATATGCATACTATAATACTATATCTATATCTAATTCTACTTATATATATCTACTATATATATACTATATCTACTTATATAAGTGTTTTAATTGGTCAGTTCAATTTAATTAAATAAGTAACATATTAATATAACTTTGTATAAAATGCCAACTGAATACAAAATCAGGACGTTAAGTAGCCCCATTGGCAAAGCCGTTTACCTTTAAAAAACGTGCAACAAAAATAAGAGTAAGAGACTGTCCTAACCTGACCTCGCAACTTAAGAAGTGATTTCTTCGTTTAACTAGGTTCTACCACAGAGTAGTCTACCTCTCCATTTTATAAATAACACTTTCTTCTTCCCTCAATTCAATAGATTATATTAAGCAATCGAAGATGTCGACATTATCATTCTGTAATAATAAATTGTCAATTCTTCTAAAAAATTGTTTGGTTCCATGAATTTTTCTTATATTTAATGGTACAGAATTGAACAACTTTGGTGCATGGTACAGGCAGGTTTTCTGATGAAAAGTTAGTGTAGATTTTGGTAAAATGCAGAATTGTGAGGAGACCATTGAAGATTTGACCACATCCACTTTGTTTTTAGATACCATCTTCAACACTGTCCTGACATATGAAGAGATAA
This sequence comes from Philaenus spumarius, assembly GCA_018207615.1. NCBI lineage: Eukaryota > Metazoa > Arthropoda > Insecta > Hemiptera > Aphrophoridae > Philaenus > Philaenus spumarius. Next base: position 355,012 of record JAGFPH010000974.1, read on the forward strand.
TATACCCAACTGTCTGAACAATGTCTCGCAGCTATCAGTTCTTGATCTAAAGAGTATTGATTTGATAATGTGTTTCTGTGTTACTATGACCAGCTTTATAGTGTAGAAAGGTATGAACCGCTCCAAACCAACACCCCGTAATATAACTTGGAATGAACAAGTGCATTTAAAAATTCATAATCACAAACTGACATTAGGTAATACATGTATTTTAATATTGTCAATAATTTGCTCTTTGATCCCTTGACATGGTACTTCCAACTGACTTGTAATCCAAAGTCAGTGGCGCACCGAGGATTTGGCTTTGGGAGGGGGGGGGGAGGACTAAGCTCAGGTCAGAATATATATATATATATATATTCAACAAATCCTAAACGGATGAAAGTTCTTTAACCTATCACAAAGTCTGAAACATTATATATTTTTTTAAAGTGAATGGTGATGTGCTTGAGTCAGAAAATAATGTAATATAAACATTCTTTTTGCAAAATCACCCCGCACTGACCTTGAGTGACGGTCTAGCCAGCACCCCAGCGCGCTGCCTTATTAGGGTCATGTTATACGAGCGCTGATAGCGCCGCGTTTTCAACGTCACGTTAACGTCAGTTAATTGGGTAAATGGAACTACTGTGGGCCATGTTATACGAACGCTAGCGAATTTAAGTTACCCGGCGTTGGGCGTTGCCAACGCGGATTGACGCTGGCGCTATCAACGCCGAACAAAGTTACATGGAGTGCAGCTACCAGAGATGCCGCAGTAGAATAACTAGAAAGTAGTTATTTTATATTTTAAAGTGATTATTGTGAACTTCAAAATGTACACGAGCAAGTCGAGTCGATTTTTTCCACGCTCTGACAACATCGCTCCACGCGGGTTGTGTATAGATATAGCCACAGGTCAAAACCATAAAGAACGTTCGATCTCTTCCACTGTTCGTCCATGATAATTTTGCAATTCATGGTAGTTGTTACAGTAGTTGTGGTGAGGTGGAATGCGCGCGCATCCATTCGACACATGTCGGAACGGTGCGGGTCTGTTAGATTTATCCACTGCTATGGATTTCCACGACGGGCAGGGTCGGCTCGACTAAGCTCAGCTCGTGTAAGTATAGCTAAAGCTTGATAGACGATTTGAAAGCACTGGGTGTGTACCCCACTGTCTAGCTCTCCTGATACACAATTCCTCATATGTTTCTATTATTTGTAAAACACTTAGACAGAATGACTTACAGTAATGGTTTCCATTTTGGAAGTGAAGGATGCAACATTGACAAAGCTTCAAAAACGCTGTGTATAACACAGGACCCACGTTACCAACGTCGCGGTTTCAACATCCCGCATAACTTGGGAATTTAACGCCCGGTTTTCAGCATTATCAACGCGGCGCTAATCAGCGCTCGCATACCGTCAACTCATGAACCAGATCGCCGGGACTCAAACATCACTGTAAGAAAATCATTATTGTGTAGGGTAAGAATCATATTTATTTAAAAAAGAACGATTATTTTTCGTGATCACATCACGAAATTAATCATATATAATGTAATTTTTAATTGAACATCGACTACGTATTCAACGATCGATTAGTTTAAAATACAATCAACATTACTAAAAAGACCTTCTGTGGGGGTGGGGACAGGTCCCGTTCGTCCAGCCCCGTCGGTGCGCCACTGTCCAAAGTAATCCCAAGGTATTTTAAAACTGACATTGATATAGTTTTTATGCATTGTAGTGTTTCCTTTTGTTTTGAAACAGCACCGAGTTTTAATTATTTAAACCTCAGAATATAACTCCACCTAATGTAGAGTAGAGGCAACTTCGTCAACACTCGTGCATTCACTAAGTCTAATTCATAAAAGGAAGGCGCACTTAAACAACATTCTTATCCTAGTAACAATTCGTGCCACCCCAAGCGCTACCTGCCTTCGTTTTCAATTGACAGTCTTTATGCATTCGCGAGTAGAGTAGGTTTGCAACTCTAGCCATCTTGTTACTTGAGCGTCCCTTCGAGATGAACGACGCAGTTTAATATGTTCTTTTGGAGTGATACTTAGTATTTTTTGTCGTCAATTTCTTTATAAGCTTTGAGCTTATAATAAATATGCATCATTAAACAACAACACCAGTATTTACTGGTCCTAGGATAGCCTACTAAGCTACTACAAATGATTCAGTAGGCCTAACAGAAAGCTTAATTTATGTAGTGCTGCAAACTATTCAGCTCCGCATCAGCTGTTGCCTGTCAACGCTGCTCACAAAAATGCGATAAGTCTAGGCTAAGTTTTTATTTCATCTAGTGACATTTTCTTCAAAAAAGCTACGAACGACGACATTTCTAAGTGTATTACTTTATCAAAAGGGCTATAATTGTTTAGTAAATTAATTATGCTAATTTAAAATTGTATTAGTTTTAAGCTATTTAAATTATAAAAGGGTGGCGCAGGCATGCAAATTTAGAGATTTCAACCTTCCAGAGGTTATATCTCTAGATTACAGAAAGTGATATCACTACTTTTCCAAATTTATTTTTTTTAACATTTTTATTAACTTCATCTTTTTTTATATAATTTATGAATGGCCAATTTTAAAAAAAAAATATATATATAACCTAATAACTAAGTACATTGATGTTCTAGCATTTATTTCTCTGAAATTGTGTACATTTGTAACATTGTGTTACTGTGTTTTCCTTTTATGTAATGTCAAATATGTACTTTTATTAATTTAATTGCTTGAATAATTTATATTAAAGGGTGGGGTTTTTCTTTCTTTTCTTTATTTGTCAGGGAGGGATTTTCTTTTGATTCTTTTGATTTTTTTTATGTAAATTTAAATAATAATTATTTCTTTTCTGGGGCATGTAAATTTTTCATAAAAAACTTTTTTCACTAAGGGCATATAAATTTTTATCAATAAACAAACTGTTTATTATTTATTTCTCTTGTATTTTTGTGTCTTTACCTGTAAAGAACATTTCAGGTGTCTTGCTTTCGTCAGTTAAGATAAGCGAGGTTCAAAAGGTAAATTTTAATAGGGTAATAATCAAGTATCTTCGAACACATGTGCTGTCTTTAGGGTGCGGGCCTAGTTCGACTTCCAATTTAAAATTTCTTTCTGTAAGACGGCACAGCATTTATCTTAACAGCAAAATTACAAGGAAGAAGCTTATTCGACAGTTAAACTCATACACTCATTTAAAATATTATTTGAGAAACACCTATAACTTAAAAGTACTACGAATGTGATATCATGTATTCATACAGTTCAGGCTCCAAAACAGATTAGAGTGCTGAAGAGGGGACTGTATAGCCATGACTACATCTTTAATTGTCACCCAAAACACTTAATCTGAATTTTACTTTTAAAAAGTAAGCGCCATAATTATTTCCCTTTTATTTAAACAACTAAATACGTTGCAACAGAAACATTTATACATACTGTCCCACTGATTTTGTACAACAGGAGCTGAATCACTTGTAATGTCCAAGCTTATTATACAACAAGGAGCACTGCCCAGATGCATATAAACTGACCAAAAGTCAACAGAATTTTCTTCAAAATATAATGTTTATATATATGTCCTTAAATATTTAATAAATTACCTTTAGAAATCACGAAAGAAACAAAGATTAAAAAGCATTGTCACGAGTAAAGCGTTGGCTTTGGAGTTTGGAGTCCTGCGATAGACTATTAAAGAGTGTGATGTAGTGAATATTTTTTGCAATGGTTTATTTTTTATCCATGTGTCTAGATCTATTCATGTGCAGTTGAAAAAAATAATGTGTATTTATATTTTTCTTACTTAATTATGTATAAAGCAACCTGCTAAGATATTACACCGCAGGGATAGCATCATTGCTTTAAAAATTAGACGAATTATTTTGTGTTCTTGTAAGTTCTTTGTTATTTTGTATAGTTTTCAACTTCCCACTAAGAAAATTGAAAATTTCCTAAAATCGGGAAGTTATTGGTTTCACCCCGTTTTTTGAAAATCGAGTATTCATCAGATCTCGACGTTTTGAGGTCCTAGGGATCTTCCCTGACCACTCCCGAGAGGGTGTCACCCTGTCTGTATGTATGTGTGTGTGTATGTACTATGTGAACCGCTTATAACTTTTGAACGGCTTAACCGATTGGATCCTACCAAACGGCGTTCTAAAGAGTTCTATCAAACTTAGATTTCCTGAAAATTTCAACTAATTCGGACCGGTAAGTTCTGAGAAATTTCGAAAAAACTAAGAAATAAAATTTTTTCAAATCAGGTTTTTTTGGAATAACTTTTAAACGGCTTTACCAATCAATTCCAAAATCTAATCAGCTTTTAACCTTGAAAAGCGACGTCAATCGCTACCAGTCCGGTCAAAATCGGTTAATTCGTTCGTGAGATATCGTGAACGAAAGAAAATAAAAAAAGTGTTTTTTCTCAATTTCTCCGAAATTTTTCATCATTAAAATTTTTGTTGTCGATTCTTTCAATGGACTCAAAAAACTGCATCGATTGCCGCAAATCGCATAAAAATCGGTTGATTCATTCGCGAGATATCGTGAACGAAAGAAAATAAAAAATTGTTTTTCCTCAATTTCTCCGAAACTTTTCATCTGAAAATTTGTTGTTGTTGATTCTTTCAATGAACTTAAAAAAACTGCATCGATTGCCGCAAATCGCATAAAAATCGGTTGATTCATTCAAAAGTTATGGCAGTTCAAAACATAGCGGGAAGTTAGAGGGATGGCCTTTAGGGTCAACCGTTTTCCAAATTTTTTTTCATACACTAACCATAAAATACTGGAAGTGATGTTTAGATATTTTCCAACCGGTAAATTGTATTTAAATGTAAATAAATGGAGGAAAATAAATATGATTATTATTAGTTTCCTCAATATTCTCACCGATTTCTTTCAAGCCTGTAGAGTACGGGGAAGGGGAACTTTACTCAGCACTCTTTGTTCTGTTACATACTGGAGTCTTGGGTTTCAAGTGTTCCAATGGAATAAGTATTACTACGCCCAACTAATAGTCCAGGTATTAAACTATTTATAAGAAAAACCATAGAATTTTCTAGTAAAAGTTTGTCAACTCTCTGTATTACAATGTTCAAAAGAATTAGAATTCAATAAATGCCAAAAAGAAATAGAACTACTTAAATGCCAAAATGAAACAGAATTACCTTAATGCTAAAAAGAAACAGAATTACCTAAATGCCAAAAAGAAACAGAATTACCTAAATGCCAAAAAAGAAATAGAATTACCTAAATGATAAAAAGAAACAGAATTACTTAAATACTAAAAAGAAACAAAATTACCTAAATGCCAAAAATAATCAGAATTACCTAAATACCAAAAAGAAACAAAATTACCTAAATGCCAAAAATAATCAGAATTACCTAAATACCAAAAAGAAACACAATTACCTAAATGCCAAAAAGAAACATAATTACCTAAATTATAAACAGAACTATCTACATTCCAAAAGAAACTGAATGACCTAAATGATAAAAAAAGAAGTATAACCTAAATGATAAAAAGAATAATATTAATAGGTAGTTTACCTTGTGTATCCGTCAGTCAATCCAAAGTTGTGACGGATACACAAGGTAAACTACCTATTAATATTATTCATAATATTCAATCCAGGAAGCTGTACATACATTATGTCTAAGATAAAAAGAAACAGAATTACCTAAATGCCAAAAAGAAACAGAATTAACTAAATGATACAAAGAAACAGAATTACCTAAATAATAAAAATAAACATAATTACCAAAATTCCAAAAAGAAACAGAACAAATGCTAAACAGAATTACCTAAATGCTAAACAGAATTACCTAAATGCTATACGTTTAGTAAGTAAATAATTGAGACATCTATTATCTCACACAGGTACAAAAATTAAACATTTAATTTACACACACTACTGAAAGAAGTTAGCAATAACGATAAAATGTTTAACAATAACAACTTGTTACAAGGCTGTAAGAGCCCTGTTACATAACAATAAAACTAGAATTAAAACTAAATAAATCGACCACGCAGCTGGACCGCTGACGTGAGTAGAGCAAATTTCCAAAATTAAGTTTATATGCCTATGTTTTAGGGTTTCAACCAACAATTTGGGAAATAGGTCTACTCACGAAGGCGTTGAACAGCTGTCTGTGTGTACGCAATATATTAGTAGAATTTGTTTCCTCCTAGTGGCCTCGCGAGTTTGCATCACTTGGCTTTGAACTGGGTACTTTTATGGTATTTTACGTTTTTGTCAATTTTGGGGGAACCAAGCGAGCTATAAGGTCGCGTAGAAAAACAAAATGCGCAGAATAACATCCTACATTTATATTGTTAGAAAAAACCCTAAAAACATTTCATTCTCGTAGTAAAAATCTCAAAAAATAGTTACTTCCGGTCAAAAAACGTACTTCCGGTTGTTGGATTTTTTTGGCTAACGAACTCGTCCGAGCCATAGACAACCAACACGTGTACCAAATTTGGACCAAATCGGACTTAAAATGCGGCCGCTAGAGTGCGAACACATATATATGAATTTTTTTGACACCCCAAAACGTGTTCTGGGGACCATGATCGGTGCTCATTTGCTACTCCCGACCTTGGGTTTCACCATAAGGGCCACTGCAATAGCTCATTTTTCCTATGGAAATTCGCTAATAAAAAGGTAATAAATCAACATGGTATTTATGACGAATCTATTACGGCGTGAAAAAAGTAGAAATTTGGGAGCTGACAATTCAGATGGTTGTTCAGTAACCCTCTCTACTTGGTTTATAGAATTAATCTGTTAGATGTCCCTTTGAACTAAAATTTGGCTCGACGTTTCTAGATACCAAGGGCTATTTTGTCCAGCGCATCGTGTAGTCGGTATCGGGCGAAACTCGGT
>JAGFPH010000975.1:0-40333 GCA_018207615.1 Philaenus spumarius
GAGTTATACAGCTTTGAAAAAATGCTTACATTGAGTAACAGTTTTACTTAAAAGCCCAAAACTCCCAGTGTAATTAACTCACCATCCTGCTTCGTTTAATGTAAAAACCCATGAAAAATCCAAAGTCGGTTTTTTTGCCTTAAAAAAACGTTTTCTAAATTGCTAAAAACACTTGTTTTCTTTGGCTTATATCTCAGAATCTATAAAAGATATATTTTTGAAGAAAAAAGTAAAGGAAATATGGACTTTTGTCTTTCTTGTGTGAAAAAATCATGACGTTTCGTTTGATAGTTTTTCTGCTATAGCGGTTTTAAAAAAGGCTTGCAACCCGAAAACCTGGAAATGCTTAAAACCCGATTTTCTAAACGGTTAAAGATAAGAGAAAACCTTTTTCAGTGAATATTCTCCTTTCAATTCTAAGACTTTTCAGGTAGGTATCAATTAAATTTAAATAATTTTTATAACGTTTATTTAAGAAAAACCATTTTGGAAATCATAAAATGCTGAATAACTCGAAAAATATCAGTGTTATTGAAAAACTACAAAAACATCTTTATTCTCTATAAAATTATGTATACTGTATTTATTTTGATACCCATATCGGGGCAAAAATTTTCCTTTCGAAAATGTTTGTTGTTGAAATATGTACTTTTCTAAAATTGTTTTCTCAAAAACTATGAGATATTGAAAATTTGAAAGTGTCCCATTAAAATATAGACTTTTGTCTACAATAAAAAAATTTGTTCATAAATTTCCTTTTTATAGGCACCGAGTTATACAGCTTTGAAAAAATGCTTACACTGAGTAACAGTTTTACTTAAAAGCCCAAAACTCCCAGTGTAATTAATATTTTTGAAAATTTTGGTACGTATTAATTCTACTCACCATCCTGCTTCGTTTAATGTAATAAAACCCATGAAAATCCAAAGTCGGGTTTTTTGCCTTAAAAACTTGACGTTTTCTAAATTGCGAAAAACGCCTGTTTTTTCTGGCTTATATCTCGGAATCTATAAGAGATATCTTTTTGGAGAAAAAAGTAAATGAAAATATGGACTTTTGTCTTTCTTGTGTGAAAAAATCATGACGTTTCGTTTGATAGTTTTTCTGCTATAGCGGTTTCAAAAAAGGCTTGCAACCCGAAAATGCTTAAAACACGATTTTCTTAACGGTTAAAGATAAGAGAAAACCTTTTTCAGTGAATATTCTCCTTTCAATTCTAGTATTCTCCTTTCAATATTGAAAAGTTCCGGGTTCAATTCCCATTGACCCCAAATAATTTTCTAAATGGTTTCTTAACAGACATCGTTGGCTGTGGTTTGGATTTCACGTAAAACTGTAGGTCCCGTCTTCATTAATTAGCCTTAAGTGCAAAACAGCCTTTTGAAAATGTTTGTTGTTGAAATATGTACTTTTCTAAAATTGTTTTTTCAAAAACTATATGAGATATAGAAAATTTGAAAGTGTCCATTAAAATATAGACTTTTGTCTACAATAAAAAAATTTGTTCATAAAAATCCTTTTTATAGCCACCGAGTAATACACCTTTAAAAAAATGCTTACATTGAGTAACAGTTTTACTTAAAAAAGCCCAAAACTTCCAGTGTAATCAAAATTTTGGTACGTATTAATTCTACTCACTATCCTGCTGTTTTTAATATAATAAAACCTATGAAAATACAAAGTAGATTTTTTGCGTTTTCCTTATCGTTTTATAAATTGCTTTGAGCCCAAGTCTTGGCCGAGTGGGCGGCGTCAGAAGATCCCAGGTTTAAATCTCGGCTAGAGACGAGGAAGCTTTTCATACCTGTGAATAGAGGGAAGGAGGGGGAAGTAAAGCAATCGCTGGTTGGCTCTCTCTGGCTTGTGATGTTGGCCATCTCAGTTCCCTTAAGTTTTTTAATTCATATTTATCACTCTCCTATACTGCATAGAGAAAAACATAATCTAGTAACTCAAGGTTAAAGCAATAATTATAAAGCTATTTTTGAAGTGTTGTAAGAATTGTTTTATTGTATATAATTTGAAAAATGAGATACATTTTGTACAGTGGTAAATTCCAACAACTACTTAAACTAATTAACAGCCTTGACTTCGACTTCAAAGATGAGGGTGCTGTTGGGTGGAATGGTAGGGAGTGATCCTTTACTTCCGTACCTAAACAGAAATAATACAATGTTACAACTCACTATAATATAGTGACATCCTTACTCCTCAACAGATCAATATACATAAGATAAGCTAGCCAAAACTAACTTCTTTTCAAATCATATATATGAATAAATTTTCGCAATAAAACCACAAGTGATACATAAAATTTATTAATTCCTAGCCTTAACTTAAATAAAGTCTTATTAGCGAATTTCGATAGGAAAAATGAGCTATTGCAGTGGCCCTTATGGTAAGACCCAAGGTCGGGAGAAGCAAATGAGCACTATTTTCACATTCCCATTTCCTTTATTGTGATTTTATCCTTTAACAAAGCCAATCAACAACACATCTCTGTAAGTATTGGCAGTTTACAGTCCATTACGGCCCGAAACAAACAAACGAAAACTTATCATCATACAGCCTCATCACTTTGGCTACTGTAGTCATAGAAATATTATTGTTTGTTGACTATGAATCAAGCAGTCTAGAGTATCAAATGATTACTGTGAAACACTATTTTTGTTCAAGATATTGGCCAAGAAAACAGGACTGCCTAACACATGTTGCAAATTATTTCAGGAGCATTTCAATGACAAACAAGGCTTTAAGGCCTTGGCTACGATAAAAGCGGTGAGTGGTCTGCATCACGAGCAGGTACACGGCGCTGAAAATGTTGGAATAGATGGATTTTCCTTGTTAAAATTAGTCAGTGGCTGCGATACCGACGGCAGATAAGCGACAGGCTACCGCTCCTATCGATCAAACCCAATTCGACAAATTTTCGGCTGCCGCTCGTCGCCACCATGCTCTTTATTCCCACCAAATATATGCTATGGCTTAAAAAGATGAAATTGTATATTTGTGATAGTTCAACGTTCATGACACACTAACCGCAACTTCAATACAAAATTTCAAGAAAATCCGACGGTAAACAAAAATGTTGCTAACTTTTGCGAGTACACTTTCGGAATTTTGCATTTTCTTCAAGGGTTTATTTATTGTTGAAACAACATAAGGGATTAAAACTTCCTGTTTGTGGGACTGTTTATCATTGTTATTTCACAGGAAGTATATATTTTTAAAATACTCCCTCCCAGGTTTACTCCTGAATTTCCACAATTAAAAATCACTTAGGCCTACGGTTGAAGATATAGGCCTGCATTGCGCACCCCAATGCATTTAATATTTCTGCTAACACTAGGGGATTTTACCGAGAGGGCAGCTTTTGATCCGAGGCCGCAGTACAAACTAGCAAATAATTCAAGGTGCGAACTTGCAAAACGAAGCACCGCAAGACCCGTGGCTGAGGTACAAATAAATTATATCACACGCAGGTGCTGTTAAGCACCTTTGAGAATAGACCAATTTCCCAAATAGTCGGCTGAAACCCTAAAACATATAAACTTTAATTTGGAAATTCATTCAACTAACGTCAGCGGTTCACCTGCACTATCTAATTTTGTAACTATTTATATAGACGTTTGTTTGTTGTAGATATACAGGATTACTGGTACTTACGCTACATTGGGTGGACATGTGATGGTCCTCTTGCCTCCAACTTTCATTCCATTAAGTCCGAGGTCCCAACCCTTGATAACTTCGCCCTTTCCCAGCCTGAACTTGAAACCGTCGCCTTTTGTAACTTGATCAAATACTTTGTTATTGCTCTTAAGCCTTCCTGTGTAGTAGACTTGCACCTGTAACCAACACTCAATCTTGTACTATCTACAGTACAGTCTTCTACTTACAAACTTTCCAAGTTATGAACAAAGCTCTACAAAGGTACGTTCGCTGGCACATGCACGGGCAATACTAAAACGGGTCTATCAATCGGATGTGGTGACATTGGTTTACGTCCTGTTGAGTTTACTTTTAAAGTATAATTGTTAAAGAACATTTTTAAGTACATAATATAATTGTAAAGGCTTTGTTGTTAATTATCGCTTAGTTTGTTTATTTTACCTCGCAATTTATTAATTAGTTTTTTGTAGTTAGATATCGCCCTGTTATTACCTGTTAACAGTATCGTTTATTGAATATGAGTGGAGAAGATAAAGATAGCGAAAGTGTAAAGTGCGTAGGAAAGAAGGGAAGAACAGTCAATATGAAAAACAAATTTCTATTCCAAAAGAAAAAGATAAAACTCGTATTGATGGAGCATATTAAAAGCTGTACATCTATACAGTCTACAATTATCACTGAGAGAAGAGGCACAGTAATGGAGGAAATACAACAACAATGTAGAATGCCTATTAGTCTTAATCTCATATAAGAAATGCAAAAAAGTTTATGTATGAACACTTGAGAGGTCAAATGATGCACCATTCACACTGAGCCGCGGTTGGTTCCAGAGGTTAAAGCGTAATGATTATCATAATATTAAAATAACAGGCCAGGGCAAATGTCACTGCCGCTGTTGAATTTCCAAATATTCTTGAAAATAATTTCTTTTAACAATCTTAATTCTACATTATTCAAGTAGCCTATATACAGTACAGTGCGGTAATTGTAAAAACAGTGCTGCATTAAATTGTTGCCCCAAACACCTTGTATTCCGAGTTACAAACTTTCCACCTTGCGAAACGATTGCTACATATTCAAGTTCAAAGTAGAGCACTTTCTGTTCATAATACCTCCGAGCTTAATTCTGCCTGAACACCTTCTGGTCGATTATCTAACCTTTAGGCTTATACGGTATGCGCTAAAAAAGTACAGAAACTAAAGCAGCTATGGTTGGTTTATATAACAGATGGATTACATTGTAGATTGTTGTCAGGCCATGTTGCTTAGCATTGTTTTCTTGTTTGGGGTTAGTTAAATAGTTCCTACCACTCAAGAGTAAGTTTTTATTGTGGAGCATTAATTAAGCTCATACGGCACAGGTCGTTTCGGTGGTCCGAGTTTGGTGCGAACTGCTGTAAAGTTTCACAGCCGCCAAAAAGGCTGTAATGATAAGTGTTGTTGACAAGTTCAATCGTACAGGTAGTGTTTTGACTCAACGTAAAGGGTGAGTACGCCGCCCAAAATAGGTCACTACCAAGGAAACCTCAGTAGACTTCTTCAGCAAGTTCTGTAGGCTCTGAAACGAAGACTTCACCTGATATCTTTGAAAATGATCAGTAATACGCCTCCGAGAAGAATGTTTGGTGAATTCTCGTACATACAGTCAGTAGAACCTCGACTATCCAAGGTAATTGAGACCGGGCAGACCTCGGATAATATGGTAGGCCGTGGGAAAACCATTGATGTGCGAGTTAGGCTGATTTGGAGCCAGACTTACTTCAAAATCTATTTTAATTGGCTTTAAATAATACAGTTTTAAATTATTCCTGTGCGAGTATTCGAACGCCGAGCTTTTTAATCGGAACCGAGAACCGATGAGCTAAAAAGTCGGTTCTAGAACCGGACCCGATTGATGTCGAATATTGACGTGAATTCGACAATTGAAACGACCCCTTTATAGTGGTACAAAACAAAAGAGAAAAAAAGAATATTCACACATTTTCGGTTATTATAAAACTAACGGTTATTATTTTCGGTTAGTTTATCTGAACGCGACATACGTTGCAATTTAGCTCGATCGTGTGGCGATGGTGGACGTGAATACCGGTTTGATGCACTCATTTCATCAGATAATGTAGCCTTTGTAAATTAATATTTATGCCTAAATTATTATTTTTTTACTATCAGTGAATATAACAATCAATAATCCCTTTATTATTCATAAAAGTTAAAAAAAAAAATAATAAATGATTAAAATAATTACGCAAGAAAAAGTGTCAAATAAAATTATTCGGAATCCGATTAGGCATATTTTTTTACGATTGATTAAGATTGCGTTAACGCTCGGAATATTATATGTTTTGTTTCTGAACGTTCAATTCGGATGAGTTCAGAAATAATCGGAACTTCAATCATCGAAAATTTCATTCGACGGCGTCAGTTTAGTCCCGCCGAAGTCTGAACAACTTGTTAGAACAAAGTAATATCAAGTTAATAACGCTGTGTGTAAATACGTACAGTATTCAGTTTTAGTGCAGAGTTATATTCATTTTGTTTTAGTTACCGCAATTAGTTAATACAGAAGAGCACCGATTTTTAGAAACAAATTGGGACCGAGGGACTTCTGATAACCAATTTGTTCGGGTAATTAAATTCACTGTGAACTCACTAACGACTGACAGCAGCAGTCGCGCGGTCGGCCATGCGCTCGGCTGACTCAACAGCGACCGCTGTTCCATTGAGCGCACAAACTCCCTGAAGTTTACAACTCGGCTGATTATGCGAGTAAAAATCTTTAAATTCGGAATTATTACGAGTAGTACTGTAATGTACTTATTTATTTACAGTACATTTCTGCTTTCAGATAATCGACGCTCTACTGAATTAACATATTAATTTGATTAAGTTTAGTTAGTTGAGGATATGTGGAAACTTAACCGGAGTAGGCTAGTCTTTTCATCAATGGCATTGAAAGTGTGGCAATATTTTATAATAGACGTTGAGAGTGACTTTTTGCCCGTAATTTAACTTAGCTGAATACTTTTATTGAAGTGAAAACTAAGTATTTATCGTTTTAATCCCCGATTGTTACCTAGTACTACATTGAAGTAAGTAATAAGAAAGCTCGGCTCGTCAAAAGCTTGAGTTCGTGAACTATATAAAAAGCTCGGCTCGGCTCGAACTCAAAAATCTAGGCTCGCACAGGCCTATTTTTAAATAAACAAAGAAAGTTTGATAATGTACTCAAATGAAAGAAATTGGATACTGTAAAATGAATCGCCTCCATCTAATCGTTTAATTGCTTCCAATTTTTGATTTAAAGATAAAACAACAAGCTTTCCACTCACAATGAAACGCTCAATTCACAAAGTTTAACACCGACTAAAAACAAAAGAACAAAATACAGTAGCAGGGGGAAGAAACAACTCGTGGGAAAGGATAGCGAGCCCTAAATACGATGGCTTGAGGATTGGAGTGTAAACAGGCCCAATCATTGCTAGCAATCTAGGTTTTGGTTCCAGCAAGAGGGGCCACCACTCATACTATTGTTTTACTTCAAAGAAAGTTTAGCAACCGCCTGATTTCCCAAGGTACATACATTTCCCACCCGTCTTGTTCTAGATTATTAACAAATGCAACATTGATATAAATACATTCTCCCGTTTTTAGTAAATTGGGCAAAAACCCTTCGGCTAAAATAAGAAGCAATTAAATTTATGTAGATTTATATACAATGTCTCTAAAAAAAACGATTAAATAACTTAAAAATGCTGCTGATTAAAAAAGACTACTTTTTTGGAGTCAGAGTTATTATTAAATGTAAACCCCAAAGAGTCATATATAAGCTATTAAAAAACTACTCCGCAAACTAGATGTAGATATTTTGCTGCCATCCGAAATGGCCATTATATAACAAATATGAAAAAAGGGGTTTGCCCCTTCAGAGCAACAGGTGTGCGTTACCACAAGAGAACAAAAAAATGCTATGCACGATAAAAGAATATTCATGTTGTACTCTAGAAGAAACCCAATAGTCCTGAGGTAGCATCAAATACAATATCCTCAGAATTATTAGGTTCTGTCGATGATTATTTGGCAAAATTGGAAAAGTTCAAATACATTTTTGTACTAAAAAACAATCATAAGAGGTGCGTAAGATCGACGTTATCGAGAAAAAACAAGAATAGAATTTTAGGAACAAGAACGAACAAAAATTTGAATCTCGAGTCGAGAGAGGGAAATATCAAATACCTTTTTACATGATCGAAAGAAATATAATGTGTATGGGGAGTAACCTTCTTTCGATTTGCTGTTGCTACTAAGTTTATTACAAATATAAATTATCTCATAGAATTGTATGACTATTGATTAATAAACCTTACCACAACATCAGTTTTAAGAGAAAATTATTTAATTTCAGCAGACAAATTTTACTTTTGCATCTCTAAAATTAAAAAAAAACCGGAAACATGGTTTAGTGTTAAACTCAATTTCTCAAGAAGGGAAAGAGACAATCACAATTCCCCCCCCCCCCCTTAATATAATCCTAATGAAATGGGCTATAATATAGAAAAATACAATCTAGAGAAGATTGGTCTACTTTTTCAAGCTCAGAACATTATTTTTCTTCTGTTAAAAAATAAATAAAATAATAACATACATTGCAGTAACTATCGCAATTTAAGTCACTGCGTAGTTTCCTTGAATTGAGCTATTAGTTTTTACGCACGTTATATACCTGAGTCACAGATATCATTGAAAAAAAACCTATATAGGCAGGTGCACTATAAAAAAAGGTCCCTCATTTAAAAGGGTCTAATTTTATAGAAAATTTGTAAACACAAAATTATAATCCAAACCTTCACACGTTTTTGAGTATTTTTGGCACTTCTACATCTGTTGTTCTTACGAAACATTATAAAAAATTGACAGTTTTCAGCAAAAAAACAGTTAAATTTAAACTTCTCCCTCTCTAAACCAGCGACACACTTACCATTTTCCCACTTTTAACAGGCTGGCCGCTTCCTATTTTCAAATCTTTTACGACGATTCCTCCGTCGATAACCCTCTTCTTGGGCGACCCATCTTCACCGCCGATGGGTGTTTTGGCTTTTGGTGTTGTCGCATTCTGCCCCGGTGTCTGAGTTTGCGGTGTTTGTCCTTTCTTTTTGTCTTTCTTGCCAGACTGTTGGTTCGGTGTCACGCCCTAAAATCAAGAAATAAGGATTGCCTTTATATAGGGCGAGATTAGGACTTTAGAGTCGTCCCTTACATCCAACCCATTACATAAATACCTATCATTACGTTAATTTACAAAATAACTACAGTCTATACGGGGTTCAAATGCAGCACAAGCCAAGAATAGTCTATGCTATGGGAACTGCTAACTGTGCTCCAGAGTCACAAATCTACATAATAATATTTATTTATTTCCACATTTATTACATAATAGGGCTTTTTGTATACATCTATGTGCATTGTCCAGTCACCTGTATTCGGCAGTAGTGACTAAAAAAAATTACATTAATTAAAATTTGACAGTCTGTCATTTATGTAAATTATAATTGGGTGTGGCCTTACTGCGAAGTCTGCTCTGAGCAATCACAATATAAAACATATATCTCTTACAATCTGTGATGAAATGCCTTCAGAAAACTATCAGTACAGAAATAAAAACATTACACTCTTCAGCTGTGGCAATTAAATTAAGACGTTGTTTTTATGATTTGTAACCAATCTATCCATTTTCATAAAAACAATTTTAAAGTTTTACAGGTTTTTACACCGCCAGGTAGATAACTATAGACCTTTGGACCTATAAATAGCAGTGAATTCTGAA
Organism: Philaenus spumarius; assembly: GCA_018207615.1. Lineage (NCBI taxonomy): Eukaryota > Metazoa > Arthropoda > Insecta > Hemiptera > Aphrophoridae > Philaenus > Philaenus spumarius. Next base: position 9,491 of record JAGFPH010000975.1, read on the forward strand.
AAACTTTACAAGAGGCCTTTGATCTTCTCGCATGTATCAAAGAATGACTTCGAGCGTTAAGTACGGTTATTCTCGTTATTACCTTTTAGTATGAAAAATATTACTATTTTTGTTAAGCCTACAACTGTCCATGCTATTTTTTTTTCGGTGCGTTTTGCAAGCATATTTTCAAAAATTCGCCTAATATAGTAATCCAAAAGTGTTCCATACCTTTTTTGTAGACAAAGGTTCAAAGAGAATTCGCATATGCCAGTAAAAAATTTATTGATGTAAAATTTACAAATTAGCTAAAGAAACAAAAAATGTTCAGTAACGAAAGGAAAAAATTCAACTGTAGGCCCAATAAAAAGTAGTAAATATTTTTTTCAAAATTTCATCATTTAGCTGTAAATAGAACTGTATACAAATATATATCAATTTCTTATTTTGAAAACACCAGTTTTTATATTAGTACTACAAGAGTGCTAACAAAACTAGGCCTCTAGTTTGAATAGTAATTTAGGAATATATGCTTTGTCCAAAAATTAAATATTATTATAACAATGTGTAGAGAATAAATCATAGAATTGATCTGTATACTTGTAAATTATTATTTTGTAAACGTATTTCACACAGTTTTACTTGAATCACAAAATTAGATCAAACAAATAAACCTTCTGACCAAGGGAATACAATATCCTGTGTGAAAACTGAAAACGACGCTAGCCAAACGTTCTCAAGGCAAGTTTTGAACAAAAGTCCGTATTTCCCAGGACTGTACGAATAAAACCATTACAGTAATTGTGGTTTAGTTAACACGAAACGATAGGTTGAAGCCAAAATGTGCTGTTTCATTGGTTGAAAACTGTCCAGTTGCAAGGGTTTACAAACACCTTTATATTTTCAAAACTGTAAGAGTGACTTCTGATTGGAAGACGGTTTCAGAAAGTTCAAATCTTGACGAATCCAAAGGTATCTTTATATTATTGTCAAAATATTTCTGTCGAGCGATATTGAGCCTTAGAGAAGTGACGTTTTTGTGTAATTTCCTGTTGCTTTCTCATGCGGCATCAACTGATTTAGGAAACTACAATTGTAAACCATGATTACAAATTGTAATGATACCAAAATTCGTTTTATTCATAAGCAATTGGTACATCATACCAGGCATCGTTTCATAAGTCATCAGTCCCTGATAAGATTCAAAATAAAAATTACAAAAACACATAGCCCATTATATTCATATCCCATTCCAAACATTAGCAATAAGATCATTCATTATGTTGTAAAATCATAAGTGTATATCATGAAACAACACAAGTGTTTCATGAAGTGTAAGTGTTCCAAGAAATTGTAAGAGGAAAGACTATGGAAAAGGCTGAGGAAGGAGAAGAGAAAACATGGCAATAGAGAGGAAGAACATAGAGACTCAGTGCCTAGCTTTAAATGGCAGCAGTTGATGACAGAAAATCCAATTCATTCCGTATCGTATTTTATTGTGTGGCAGAAACGAAGTCAGAACAAGTGTATATCTATACTAATATTATAAAGAGGTAAAGTTTGTTTGTTTGTTTGTATGTAGGGGGTAATCTCTGGCACGACTGAACCGATTATAACTTAACTGATTTCCTTTTATAAAGCCCCATTAGTTGGAAGCCATTTTATAATAATACTTTACTATGTTTTTAAAAATGCCCCACTTGTTGGGTGTCATTTTATAACTTATCTTATTGTTATAAATTTCTAAAAAGCTTAAAATTTGTGATGATAAAATTTATTAAATATTGAAGCTATTCTTACTTCTCATCAGCTAGTAAGTTAACATTAGAAATAAATCATTTAACACACAAATTTTCTGAACATCATTAACATAAACATTTATTTAGAAATCAAAATTATCAATTTTACAATTTGTATTGGTTTTATTCTTGGGTATGCCTTGATAAAAGTTCATAGTTACCCTGGCTTAGCTCAATTTTGGTAGAATTTGCATATCTATTAAAAGGTAAGTTTTATTTAATTTCATTGAATTTTTAAAAAGTATCTCGGGGTAGGCACTCTGCTGGCACTGAATATACCTCTTTAAATTTATTATTCGCATTCATATTACTCTAGGAAAGTTCAAAATTATAGGGATTGTTAATTTAGGATTTGGGTTACAGAAAGTCTTTTGAAGATTTTTAATTTTATATAATTTTAAGTTCTATTGTTCATTCCACGCATTCAATTGTTCATATTTAAATAGTTAAGATAGAGTATACCAATCTCTATTCGAATTAAGTCACTGTTCAGATTATTACTTCATTAAACTAAAAAAATTAGCACTGTTTAATTAACACATCTTCTCACGTTGATGGCTACTGTAGGACTCTTTTGAAAAGGACGCCGGTTTTGGCTTGGTGACGCTACCGGTACTACGGGGTTCACATCCTTCCTTAGAGGTCTCTTGACTCTTGTATTTATTTGCATTTTCCATTGCAGTAGTTTGTCGGCGGATGAATACCGTGACGTCATCAAAATAGCTCCTTTCTGGACAACGTTCGTTTGCAGACTAATTTAGCGTAATAAATATAGTGCGTTTATTATCGTATTTTTCTTGGTATTACTTTCAAGTTTTGATAGTTATTTTTGCATTACAGATGCAATTTGATTTTACTGTTATAGTTTTAAATAGAATATTGTTTACCGTAAAAAGATTTTACCGCGACAAAATAAACTGACTTCTGATTGGTTAACTTACATTTACATAATTGTACAAACAGCTGTTATCTTCCATCTTGCAATGGTCGAATCTACATACATTGATACTGTCTAATGACTACTTAAATAATAATATGGATTACAATAAATAATTATTCAGATCTAACAATTTGATTTGTATACGCTAAACTTTTATTTTCAGTGTATTAGGTTACGTAAGTTAGCGGTCCACGCTAGTAGTGCTAGTACATTGTTTTCAATTTGCGATGGGTTTTGACAGTGTGTTCAATGTTTACAAATGGAATTTCGGATTGTTTTGCTTGAATTCTTTTATTAATAATGTGTGGTTCTATGTGAAGCGTTTTGTGATTGATAAATAAATATATGAATGTGTTGTGGTGCTTTGTGTTGTGAAATTATATTTGTTATGCGTTGTTTTGTTTTGGAGGTTACAATTGCTTTTACAATAGGTTTGTTTTGCATTACTTATCTAGTTTACAATTATATGTCGGTTGTATTGAACTTAACATCTAGATATGGTATTGGCTTTACATTTGCTTGACTTTTAAATTCCTATAGCTAGGCTATGTGTATTTATATTGCATCATAGGCTAGGCTAATGCCTTCAGTTAGAATGTCGATTTTACAAGGTTAGGTTCTTGATAGGCTACTTTACATTAGGTTTGATATATTTGTGATTTTGTACTATTATAAATAGTCCCTTAAATTAATTTTTGCGATTAATTGAGCTAAAAATTTGTTTAATAATTGTATTAAATCACAATATGACACATAAATACATAACTAAATTAAATAACAACTTAACATTAACAATTGATTTAACTTAACATAAATATTTGTTGGGTAATGTTTTGACTTTCGTCACAGATATTGTTAACATGTACACTTCTGATTTCAGCAGTATTGAAAATTTAACATTTGTTTTATCCTATTTACAGTTTCTAATACTAGGCTATCTCTGTTTGAGAGTGAACATTTAATAGTAATTAAATGGTGGGATAATATTGTCTTACACTTCATTTTGTAATGAGTTTTTGTAATTAGTAGGGGTTTATGTACACTGGATTGGGGATTGCTTTGACTTTATAGTTCAAATATAGTTTTTTTTTTTTCTTTTTATTTACACTGGGTACAACACTTGTTTGGGAAACACTATAATGTTTGTCATTTAGACGTGCTTGGGTTTTGGGGTTATGGGGAGTAATATATTAGTCTGTTTGAGAAGTTATAATATGGTTATTTTGAGAAACACTTCATTTGTCACACTGGTAGTGGATTGTGTCGATTAGGGTTCACTTAGTTCTGATGACACAAATATTCACACTGTATGTTTACTTTTTGAGGTTATATTTTACATAGTCTTGGTATAATTATCTTGGTTGACACATAGGTTATATTAGTACACATATGGGTTATTTTTACATAGTTCATATTTATATTACACTTTATCTTGTTTGGATTTGAATACTATTTGTTATTCTGATTCTCAGATCGTATCGTATGGTTGTTTTTATATTTGGTTTGCTGTTGGTTATCAGGTCTTTCTTTTGATAATTTGTATTAGTTTATCTGGTCTGTACAAGTTCATCGGTTATGTATTTTCTTAACAAAGATACATGGTAAGGTCCATAGGTTTTATCATATTCGTCGATTAATGTGTATGTGGCTTTGCCAATTCGTTTTAATATTTTGAGTGGTCCAACATAAATTGTGAATAATTTTGCGGTCTCGCCGTAGCTTTGGCTAGATTGTGGGAATGATTTGACTAATATTGAATCGCCCTCTTTGAAAGTGGTTATTTTGTGCGTCCTATTGAATTTATCTGCTCTTTTGGCTTGTGTGGTTTGAATTCTTGTTTTTGTCAGTTCTAACTTCTGTTCTAAAGGGGTATCATTTGTGAATGGGTTTCGTATTATTTCTGTCCAAAATCTGTAATCCTTTTGATTTAATTGTAATTCGTTAGGCGTAAATTTTGTCGTTTCGTGTTGCAATTCATTGAGAAATTGATTTATTGTATCTATGCATGTTGCCCAATTCCTATGGTTATGTGAACAGTAGGTTCGAAGACATCGCTTAATTTCTCGAATCGGTCTTTCAGCCATGTTAGACATTGGGTGATATACTGGATTTAGTATATGTTTAATTTTGAATTCTTCTAACTTGTTTGTCCAAATTTTACTCTTAAATTGCGTGCCATGGTCTGTTAATATTCTATTTGGCGGTCCCAAAATGGGTATATAATCTTTGAACATTCTGTCGGTGACAGTTTGTGCGGTTGCACGTTTTATGTTGTATAATTTTACATATTTAGTAAATGTGTCGAGTATAATGAATATGTATTGGACACCTCCTCGGCTTTTTGGTAACGGTCCTATTAAATCAACAGCTATTAGGTCGCTTTTGCCTTCACACTTGACTCCACTTGTCTCTCCGTATAGGGGATGATTATTATGTTTACATTTCTGACAAATATCACAAGTTCCTATGAGTTTTCTTATACGTCTGGACATGTTCTTAAATATGAAGTCTTCCTGTAATGTTGTCAAGCATTTCTTAGCACCACAGTGAAGATAGTATTGATGACATTCTGACACTAATCTGTCAACTAATACGTTTGGTATTACTATCAACCACTTTTGATTGTGTTTTTGATAGAGTATATCGTTGTGTATTTTAAATTTATTCTGTTCATTTGTATCGTTATCTATAATTGAATTTAAGGTTGTTATGTATTTTTGTTTAATGGTCGGATCATCTTGTTGAAGTTGTGGTAATGTTTTGAGGTTATCTCTGAGTGTTGAACTGAATTGTCTTTCTATGTGTGCTATTAATAAATCTGAAGATGGGTTTGTTTGTAATTTGGAATTTTCATCGATTCTGACTCTACTTAATAAATCTGCTAGGGTATTGTCAGTTCCTTTACAATGGATAATTTCGAATGGGTAGTCTTGTAGTGCTAGTATCCACCTAGTTAATCTAGCGTTCAATAATCGGCATGTTTTTAAAAAGGTTAGGGCTTTATGATCGGTAATGATTGTTAATTTTGCGTTCATTATATAGTGTCGAACTTTCTGCACACAATACACAACTGCTAATAATTCTTTTTCGGTGGTTGTATATCTTATTTCGCAATTTTTAAGTGTTTTGGAGATAAATACTATCGCTTTCTTATTGTTATTATCATCAATTTGATATAGATGCCCTCCAATTGCAAAGTCAGAACTGTCGGTCTGTAAATAATATGGCTGATTTGGTATTGGGTGGCTTAGGACATTGGTTTTCAAAAATAACCTTTTGATTGCCTGGAACGTTTCTTCTTCCTTACTAGTCCAAATAAATTTAGTTTTCTTTGAGGTAAGCCTCATGAGTGGTTGTACAGTTTTAGAATATTCATCTACAAATTTGTTGTAATAGTTGATCCCTCCTAAGAAACGTTTTAATTCCTTTCTAGTGGTAGGGGACGGAAAATTTTGGAAGCATTTAATTTTGTCCGGATCTGGTTCTAGGCCTGTGGTTGTGAGGTAGTATCCCAGAAATGGCACTCTGTCTCTACAAAATATTGATTTGCTTAATTTAATTGTCATGTTGGCATCTCTTAATTTTTGGAATACATATTCTAAATGTTTTAAATGTGTGTCGAAATCTGGTGAAACTATACATATGTCATCTATGTACACAAGGGAAAAATTTTCGATTGAGTTACTAAATACATGGTCTAATGCTCTTACCAATGCAGCTTGGGATGTGGATAATCCAAATGGGGTCACTACGTATTGGTATATTTTTCCTCGGAATTGGAATGCTGTGTACGGTCGTGATTCTGGATCTAATTCTATTTGCCAATAGGAAGAGGTTAGGTCTAATGTAGTTAACCACTTTGAATTGCTGGCTTTGGCGAGTAATTCATTTATGCTCCTGTTACACTCGTAGTCTGGAGTTATATGTGCATTGATTCTTCGCATGTCCAAACACACTCTTAGGTCTCCGGATTTCTTTTTGACTATGATTATCGGGTTAACAAATGAGCTATTTGACGTTTCGATTATATTGTCATCTAACATGTTTTGTATTTCTTTGTCAACCGCATCTTGTAAGTTGATTGGGATGGGGTATGTCTGTGCTCTGTAATTTTCGGGGTTTTCGACTCTTATATGATGTTGGTATAGTCGACATCGACCTGGTTTCTCGGAAAATATTGAATGGTATTTCTTAATTAGTTCGACTATCTGGTGTTTTTCGTTAGGTTCCAAATTCTCATTATCTTTTACTACATTTTCCATTTCGGTTTTACCTTCTTCAGTCGTATGCGCGTCGTCTCTTATCCATTCTTCATTGTTTCGATTGTAATGTAAAATTCTGCATCTCATCGAGTCTCTGTATTCGCTTCCAAACTTCATTTTTAACATTTCATTGTGCTTATCGCATATTCTCAATGTGTTTTCATCGAAGTTTATAACCATTCTCAACATTCTTATCATGTCCATTCCCATTATACAGTCTTTTACTAAGTACGGCACTATTATGCACTGTATGTCGAATTGTATATGCTGTATTTCAGCTTGTAATAGAATTATGAATGAAATTTTCTTGGACTTGTTATTTAGCGCTGTTGTTATATAGGTGTTATTGACTGGTAATTGTTCGAAATGTTTTAGATTTTCTTTGTTGTTTTGGAACCATGTGTCTGATATGCACGTGATAGAGCTACCTGTGTCGATTAATGTTTTAGTTGGAATACCATTAAGTTTCATTTCAATTTCTGGGCATTTGTAATTTGTTAGTTGGTCATTTGTTTCCGGGTTGTCTTCTTGTAACACAAATTCTCTGTCACAATACATGTTTAGGATTTTATAGTGTGTATGTTTGATGTTGTCGTTTGGCATGTGTCCGAATTTTATTTGATTTATTTGCACTGGAGCATGATGTGAAGTACTATGTGGATGTTGGGGGTCGACTTCACTTGTACAGCCGTTAAATGATTCATCGTTATTTCCTACGCCAGTGCTTTGGAGTTTAACGCTGGTTGGTCAGTGCTATTCTCCTTGGCTGGTTCGTCTCTGGTTGTCGTCTCTGCTCTGGTGTTCGTAGCAATAAGTTGGCATACCCTCTGTTGTTCGGGTGTTGGGTAGGCGTTCTGTCTCCTCTCGTGGTAATTGTTGTTCTGGTAACCGGCTCTTATGTTTTGCTGTGGCGTGGATCTAAAGTTGCTTTGGATCGGTCCAGGTTGCCTCTCGTATGGTCTAGATTGTGGTTGCCATTTTGGTTGTCCGTATTTTGGATTATTCTGCTGGTAAGGTCCATTTTGGTAGGGATTTGGTCGCTGGTGCTGTTGGAATCTGGGTGGGTTGCTATAGGGGTGATCTCTCGGAGTCTTATACCTGTTGTTGTTGTTTTCAGTCGGTTTAAATTGTGGATTCCTCGAATTGTTCTGGTATCCAGTATGTTGGTATGGCTGGCTGGATCGGACGTGTTGGTTGCTAGCTCCTCCCCTGGCGTTCGAATAATTTCGTCTCCGTATTCCTGCGTTTGTCTCTTCAGTGTCCTCTCTCTGCAGTAGATCGGCAAATTCCTTGATGCTCATTATATTTTGCACTCGTTGGGCGTCCTGAATTCGCTGGTCGAAATGCTCTACTAGCGCTGCAATGATATCCTCCTCCTTCGGTTGTGGTGTCATTGACTTCATGGTGAGGACTCTCTCGATAAAATACTCACTCCTTGATAACTTTCCTCCTGGCCTGTAATGTTCGAACTCCAACTTCTGCCTCGTACCTCTCTGCACATCGCGATTCCAAAATTTAGCTAAAAATTCTGTGCTGAATTGTTGGAAGTCTTGTATGTCGTCTTTGATTAACTGCCACCACTTGGCTGCGGCACCTTCGAAGCTATTCTCAATGATGTCGAATAGACAATCTTGATTGTCTCCGGTCTGAGTAATTTTTCGATTGGTTAATCGTTCGTAATATCGAGTTATTCTATATAAATATGCATTAGGGTTACTGTGCCTTCCGTTGAAATGTGGAAGTGTGGGTGTAATCGGATTATTGCCGTCGTGATTGCTTGCATTGCAAATTACGTTAATTGGAGTCGGAATTGTGGTTTCGGCGCTACTTTTAGGTAAGTCGGCTATCATATTTTGGACTTCATTAATTAAACTTGTTTTAGTCTCTTTTAGTTTACTATCTAATGTGCATTCTTGCTTATTTAGTGATTCGTTTAAAATTCTACTGTTTATGGTTTCATCTAATCGTGTCTCTATAGTTTCAATTCTTTTGCTATTAATTTCAATAGTTTGTTCCATTTCATTTAGTTTGTATGTAAATTGTGCTTCTACTTTATTTATTTGATTAGTTAGGCAGTCTTTAACTTCTTCTAATTCGGTTTGAATTTCTTGGAAACTGTTGCTTATGAAAGTTTGATTTTCTATTTGATTTTGCCGAAATTTTAATTCTAAATTTTGTTCATTCTGTTGGAATTTAGTTTCTAAAGTTCGTTCGTTCTCTTTAAATTTAGATTCTAATGTTAGTTCATTTTCTTTAAATTTCTGGTCAATATTTAATTGTAAGTTTTGAATTAATCTTGCCATTTGATCTATTAGGCTTACAGTAGGTTGCATTGTGCTAGATTCAGGGTTTTCAGTTTCGGAATGTTCTACTGGGACGTTGGTTATGATTTCAGTTGAAGTAGATGGTCTAGGATTTTTAATCTCTCCTTCTATAGCTTTCATAGTTTGGGGAATAGTCGGTCTTAGATTGTATTTGGAGTTCTCTTCGTTGTTGGGATTCATTTTTATAAATTTTGATTTTGTTCCTAATTTTATATCTAAATCACGGATATGGCTTGGTTATTTGTGCTTAACTTAACATCACTTATTTCTAATACATCTTATATAGGCCTACAACTAAAATTTAAATTAGGTCTATCTTAATACTATACATATATATTTATTAAATTGTTATATTTCCTAGGGTAAGTCAGTTTATTATGTATGAAGGTATATTCAGCCCAATACGTTGGTCGCCATTTTATAACTTAACTGATTTCCTTTTATAAAGCCCCATTAGTTGGAAGCCATTTTATAATAATACTTTACTATGTTTTTAAAAATGCCCCACTTGTTGGGTGTCATTTTATAACTTATCTTATTGTTATAAATTTCTAAAAAGCTTAAAATTTGTGATGATAAAATTTATTAAATATTGAAGCTATTCTTACTTCTCATCAGCTAGTAAGTTAACATTAGAAATAAATCATTTAACACACAAATTTTCTGAACATCATTAACATAAACATTTATTTAGAAATCAAAATTATCAATTTTACAATTTGTATTGGTTTTATTCTTGGGTATGCCTTGATAAAAGTTCATAGGTACCCTGTCTTAGCTCAATTTTGGTAGAATTTGCATATCTATTAAAAGGTAAGTTTTATTTAATTTCATTGAATTTTTAAAAAGTATCTCGGGGTAGGCACTCTGCTGGCACTGAATATACCTCCTTAAATTTATTATTCGCATTCATATTACTCTAGGAAAGTTCAAAATTATAGGGATTGTTAATTTAGGATTTGGGTTACAGAAAGTATTTTGAAGATTTTTAATTTTATATAATTTTAAGTTCTATTGTTCTTTCCACGCATTCAATTGTTCATATTTAAATAGTTAAGATAGAGTATACTAATCTCTATTCGAATTAAGTCACTGTTCAGATTATTACTTCATTAAACTAAAAAAATTAGCACTGTTTAATTAACACATCTTCTCACGTTGATGGCTACTGTAGGACTCTTTTGAAAAGGACGCCGGTTTTGGCTTGGTGACGCTACCGGTACTACGGGGTTCACATCCTTCCTTAGAGGTCTCTTGACTTTTGTATTTATTTGCATTTTCCATTGCAGTAGTTTATCGGCGGATGAATACCGTGACGTCATCAAAATAGCTCCTTTCTGGACAACGTTCGTTTGCAGACTAATTTAGCGTAATAAATATAGTGCGTTATTATCGTATTTTTCTTGGTATTACTTTCAAGTTTTGATAGTTATTTTTGCATTACAGATGCAATTTGATTTTACTGTTATAGTTTTAAATAGAATATTGTTTACCGTAAAAAGATTTTACCGCGACAAAATAAACTGACTTCTGATTGGTTAACTTACATTTACATAATTGTACAAACAGCTGTTATCTTCCATCTTGCAATGGTCGAATCTACATACATTGATACTGTCTAATGACTACTTAAATAATAATATGGATTACAATAAATAATTATTCAGATCTAACAATTTGATTTGTATACGCTAAACTTTTATTTTCAGTGTATTAGGTTACGTAAGTTAGCGGTCCACGCTAGTAGTGCTAGTACATTGTTTTCAATTTGCGATGGGTTTTGACAGTGTGTTCAATGTTTACAAATGGAATTTCGGATTGTTTTGCTTGAATTCTTTTATTAATAATGTGTGGTTCTATGTGAAGCGTTTTGTGATTGATAAATAAATATATGAATGTGTTGTGGTGCTTTGTGTTGTGAAATTATATTTGTTATGCGTTGTTTTGTTTTGGAGGTTACATTCGGTTTAGGTTACAATTGCTTTTACAATAGGTTTGTTTTGCATTACTTATCTAGTTTATAATTATATGTCGGTTGTATTGAATTTAACATCTAGATATGGTATTGGCTTTACATTTGCTTGACTTTTAAATTCCTATAGCTAGGCTATGTGTATTTATATTGCATTATAGGCTAGCCTAGGCTAATGCCTTCAGTTAGAATGTCGATTTTACAAGGTTAGGTTCTTGATAGGCTACTTTACATTAGGTTTGATATATTTGTGATTTTGTACTATTATACGATTGAAAAAATAGTTTTACTAATAAAAAGCTACACTATCCCTGAGTAACATAGGCTATAATTCATTTCGATAAAAACCTTTTTTTTATTTCAATATTTGTAAATTTAGTCGGAAAAATTCTTAGTTTAGGCCTAGAATGATAAACCAACACATGTATTTACATTTATTACCATAGCAATCAATTGAATAAAATAACAGATATTTTTCCATTAACAGCTGATTTCAAAATTTGAAGCAATTATTTTTGTATTTCTAGCTTTTAGGTTAGGGTTTTAACGTGTAGACCTGAGCCTTGCTGGTTCTTTTAACATTGGGGGTTGGCGTGCGGAGCACGCAGGGGTCTCCCCTAGTATCAAAATAAAGCAAGAGAGAAATAAGTTGTTACCATATCATTGTAAGCTACAATCCACAATAGAGCACGTACATTGCAAATAAGAAACACACCTCCAGACAATTATTGTGGTGAGTTAACTCCAACGCATTAGCCTATTCACATCAAGCCTGCAGAATATGTCCGAACGCCCGAACGAGGTTCGGGGGAAATTGGAACTGAATTGGGGAAATTTTGGCCGGGGAAAAATCCAACAAAAATAAGGAAAATATAATTATTTTGGGGAAAAATAGATAAGAAATGAATGGGAACAAAGGTCAGCTTAATCGGTTTGTGTGGTACATATACAAACATACCAACACACACACACACACACACAAAGTGTGTTGTCTGCTCTCTGTTGCGAGTTGCAAGTCGGACAGGGTTCCTATTTAATTTTCACCACACAAAATATCGTACGGTGGAGCCGCAATACGACATTTTTGTGCCGGTTGATGATGGCAGTTTCCTGATTCTTGACGGGCGTTCAAATATACATTCATTGGGTATTAAAAAATTATTATTATGATACCGGTATGCAAATTTTGATTAGTTTCATACAAGTGATATTATTCAAGCGGTTAGAATTAAATCATATTAAACCAAATTGTACGTTACTTAATTTATAGGTATTACCGATGTTTTTTAATTTTCTTTTACCGAAATTCGAAATCAGTCTTTATTAGTAAAATGCGTACAATGTGATGTGCGTACTCATTTTTTTTATTACTTTGGCTTAGATTATAATGCCGAAGTATTGAAATGATGCGATGATTTTTTATGTGTCAGTTTTCCTTTACACACGGTATAAGCACCCACAGACGTCGTAGGAAACTTCTGTTAGTATCAAAATCTTCGTAATTTTTTGCGGAGAGTTTGAAAAACGTTTGAGCTTTCTAGCGTGAGACGGAGCGTGTCTGGGTCACATTTTTGGGTCAAAATTTTGAAAATACAGTGTGGGGCTATCGTTTTATATGTTTTGGGGTACAAAAAAAACGAGTTTGCGAGTTAAAAAGTCGTAGCGCGTCGGAGTCACGTTTTTGGATCAACATTTTGAAAATTCAGTGTGGGGTATCGTTTTATATGTTTTTGTGTACGGGAAATCCGATTTTTGTCATTTAAAAAGTCGTAACGCGTCGGGATCACGTTTTTCGTCAACATTTTGAAAATTCAGTGTGGGGTATCGTTTTATATGTTTTTGGGTACGGGAAAACCGATGTTGACAGTTAAAAAGTCATAGCGGCTCGGGGTCTCGTTTTTGGTTCAAAATTTTGAAAATTCAGTATGGGGTATCGTTTTATATGTTTTTGGGTACGGGAAAGCCGATTTTTGACATTTAAAAGTCATAGCGCGTCGGGATCATGTTTTTGAATCAAAATTCAGTGTGGAGTATCATTTTATATGTTTTGTGTACGGGAAAACCGATTTATACAGTTAAAAAGTCGTAGTGCGTCGGCATCACGTTTATTGATCAAAATTTTGGAAATACATTGTGGGGTAACGTTTTATATATTTTTGGGTACGGGAAAACCGATGTTGACAGTTAAAAAGTCGTAGCGTGTCGGGATCACTTATTGTTTAACTAAATGTAACAAATGAAAAGTAATTGTTAAGTTTAATTTTCTTTCAATTCGTGTGATCTGTTCGGACGATTTTCAGTAGTGAGTGTGGTAGGTAATTCGGTAATTGAATTGGAACTAATTAAACATAACATTTAACTTTGTTTTAACCACTTAAGTATTAGGACCGTGTTACACTGTAAAATATTTTATAAAATATGTTTTATAAAAGATAGTATCCACCTAATATAAAAGATTTGAAAAGTGATTCTCTTTTATAAAACATTTTGGACTTGTACTAAAAAGTTTAAAGGTCTAACATTTTATAAAAGGTAAAATGCCAACCTCTTAAATTTTATAAAAGACATGTTATAAAAGAAATATATTATAAAAGATGGCACATTACACTATCAAAGATCTTTGTCAAAGAACTTTTATAGAACATATTTTATAAATTAACCTTAGGCCTACTTTTAAACATAATAAAATAGCAATAATCAAGTTGTATTTTTTTTGTTTTAAACCTTTTGGGACCATCTGAAGATATTTCACTGTAGATATTTAATTTCACCGTAGTTAATTAAGTAAAAATAATGCTATTATTATTTTTTTTTTAAGATTTATATTGGAATTTATAATGAATATAATAAAAATTATTAAAACATAAGGTCAATAAATATGTTGAAATATATAAACAAACTGTGTTAATGTCTGGCGCATCTGTAGCGAATAGAGATCAATTTTGGGGAAATTTTTAGTGAAAAAAAGTGTGTTCTGGGGAAATTTTGTGTGCTAAAACATTTTCTGCACCCCTGATTCACATCAGACAGGATCTGCAAAATTGAAAAATTTGAAATTGAAATTTTTTTGAAGAGGGAAACCTCTTCAATTTCCCAACCATCAGAAAATTTATTTTTCACCACACTACGATGTTTTCAGCTATTTTCGGAACGTCATTTGGAGGCCGAAAGTAGCTCTTTTCTGCCCTAGGGCCGTAGTCAGCTGTTCGTTTATTCAATTAAAATATGAACGTATATCTCAACACAATTTCGTTATGAAATAGGCCCATATGGCAAATGATTCAATAGGTATTGCCGACAGACTAGTGGCACACACATAATTGTTATTTTCACCGTTGCCTAGCAACTGAGGTAAAACCGTACTTTCCATAGCTAGCTAGTTTATAACCTCAAAGTTTCATTTTCATGTGTGCTAAATAAATATTCTTTTTTAATTTTATATAGTGTTTATTTTATTGTGTAGTGTGGTGAAAAATAGCGTTCGCACCATGGCCGAAAGGGTTTTGCAGCTCTCGATCGTTTCTCAGCCTGCAAAACCTCATTTTCGGCCCTAGGTGCGAAATATACTATTAAACACCTCTTTTACTAAAGTTAAAATTATTGTTATCCATTTCAATCATCCCATCAGTTCCAATCATTACTCATTAGTCTTAAGCCTAGATTAAGAAGTCGCAATCAAATTTTGTTAATATTTTAGAATTACGATAATACCTTTTGAATATCACCATCAGCTAGCCGGCAGCAACTAAAAAAACTATTGTGAAGCTTAAACCCAAGATTTTGTTAAAAAGCATTCCATTTATAAATATATAATACTCAATTTTGTTACCAATCAATAAACCAGTTGTAAAAACCATTTCACAGAGTACCTCTGTTCATTTGAGCAATCAAACACGGCTATGGTTATTAAATATGTGTTTAAGAGGTCAAATTTAACCCTAGAAGCGGCATGGTTAAAGCTAAAATTGGCCAGCCCGTTTTTAGCGTTTTGCAAGCATATTTTTAAAAATTCGCCAAAAATAGTAAATGAACCCCAATCCAAAAGTGTTCAATAGCTTTTTTGTAGAAGAAACTTCAAAGAATTCAAATATTCCACTAAAAATTAGTTTATTTTGAAATTGTAAAAGTTAATAGCTCAAGAAACAAAAAATGTTCAGTAACGAAAGGAAAAAATTCAACTTTAGGCCTACATAACAAGTAGTAAACATTTTTTGTATTTTTTTCGTAAGCGTAAAAAAGTTTCGTAATTTAGTTCTAAATATAACTGTATAAAAACATTTATCAATTTCAAATTTTTTATTTTGAAAAAAACAGTTTTTATGTTTCAAGTACACGACTGGTAACAAACCTAGGCCTAGATTGTAACGTCATTTACTAATATATGCTTTGACCAAAAATGAAATATTATTATAACAAAGTGTAGAGGATAAATCAAAGAAAAGAACGGTATACTTGCTTTCCTTAGTTCACAAAATTGTTTGAGTTATATTTATTTGAATAACAAAATGACATCAATCTAAAGACATTTTGCCGTCGATAAAGGTCGGACAATAAGCGTGCATTGAATAACGTGGGAACAAGACAGAGCGGACGGTCACACCAGACCGCTCTATTTATAAACTTTTCACTGCTGTCTAGACAAATAAAAAACTGGTTATTTCTAGTTTTCTTCCCACCGTTAGAAAGATCAAACTGTTCTCTACAAAATGGTGTAAAGAAATCTGTCAAAACATAAGCCACTGCCTTCCCAATATCGATTGACAAATGGCCTGTTTATTGGTTGAGAGACTGTCCAATCGCAAGGGTTTACAGTACCTCTTGAATAAAATAGTAATTTTACAGTGACATCTGATTGGAAGACACCAACAGAAAGATAAAATCATGACGAATCCAATGGTATCGTTATAATTGCCAAATAAATATTAGTGTAGGCGGTCTTAAACGTTTAAGAAGTGGGAAATAACAGTACAATTGTATGGAGATTCGCGCACGGAAAGAGCTGTAGGCCGATGTGCATATTTTAAAACGATGATTACGTATGTAAATATACGTTTTACGAAAAAGTTGTAAATACAAAAATTAAAGTTTAATTCATTTCCTTTCCAATGGCCATGCATGGCCTTCTGCCAGTTCCAGGGTTAAAAAAAAAGGAAAAGAAGGTTCTCTTACGGATTTTGATTCATACACAAAATTTCTGAAACCAAATAGTACAACGTGCTAAGGTTGGTGTCTCAGTTTTGAACCGCCGAAGAGTGCAAAACTGACTGGTGATCGATATCGTGTCTTTTTATAACCTATGCGTTCTTGCTTATGTAAACATTATTGTATTAAACACTAATAAACTCTGCATGGAGCACGTGGACCTGATGAAGTTATTCTAAGTTTCTGTGAAATACAACTTACATTAACAATATTGGGTTTGTTTTGTTTGCCCGGAGTCTGTTGCTTCTGTGGTGAAACATTCTGTTTCTGTTGTTTCTTCTGTTGTTGTTTCGGCACCACTGTCGTTTCCTCTTCACTATCTTCATCATCACTTTCTACCTCCTCCTCTTCGTCTTCATCATCCAACTCCTCCTCATCGCCTGTAAAACAATTAATCAGTTTGAAAACTAACCGATCTGTTAATGTATACTCGCCTTACCACAAAGTACAAGTTTTATATATAGTTTCCAGCTAGTCCTTTATTTCAATTGTCCACAGGCTGTGTAAGATTCAAAATTCAATTATGAGAAAAATAAAATAAAACTAGGAGACACTCCGTGTTTGCACTAAAGCAAATGATTGTGAAATGTGTAATTCAGGACGTGTAATGTATAGTTGCCTCAAAACGTAGAGACACCCCCTCAGGTAGAACGGACCTTCCTAATCACCTTGACAAACAATACCTTCGTTAGAAGTGGTCAGCCGGGATTGCCCTTCTATTCCAAGAAATTCTGTATCACACTATAATTTGCAAACAATAAAGTTTCAACGATTGAGTTGAAACTTTGCTCATTACTCATCAATGTCGGGGCCTAGTTTACAAAAATAATCAAGTTGTTTAATTTCAACATTATCAGTGAATATTCATAGGAAAGATGAGCTATTGCACAGTGACTCTTATAGTGAGACCTAAGGTCGGGAGTAGTAAATGAGCACCCATCATAGTCCCCAGAACATGTTTTGGGGTATCATTAAAAATGATATATATATGTGTGTTCACACAAGAATGGCCGCATTTTAAATCCTATTTCGTCCACATTTGGTACACACGCTGGTTGCCTGAGTCGCTGAACAGTTGAAATCCACAAGGCAAAGTTTGTACGCTGCGAGCGAAGCGAAGCATTCCATAACCCGAAGCCGCAAGGTCGAGGTGCAATCTCGCGAGTTATTCCGCTGCGAGTGGAACTAAGGAGTGAGCGTGTGAGTCAAAGCTGGAGGCTTAGGTGCAAACAAATTATACTAATACATTTCGTACAAAGGCTTTCGTATTCAGCGCTTTCGTGACTATGATCAATTTCCCAAATAGTTGGTTGAAACCTTTAAACATATAAACTTAATTTTGGAAATTCGTTCAACTGACGTCAGCGATTCAGCTGCATGGTCAAATTATTATTTAATGTAGTAAGTTCTTGACAGGCAACTGGAACCAAGCTTCAAAGATATTGCGTTTTCCCCACAAAGCCGATAGTCAATGCTACACAATCAACCAGAAAGTATAACAATTTTAAACTAATAAAAAATATTTTACTACTTACTTCCCATTTCTTCATCTTCGTCTGATTCTTCATCTGAATCGGTGTCTTCTGATACTATAAAAAATAAAACAACATTAATAATACTATTGTACCGTACAATATAACACAATAAAATTCTTTACTCTATTCAATGAAATAATTAGCTATCTTTAAAAAACAGACGATTGAATGTGTAAGTGTAAAATAAAGGTATTTGTAGGTGAATCATTTTCAAGCTTAGAAATAATTCGACCACGCAGGCCACCTGACAGGACATAAAGTATAGGCCTACGTTATGTGCGAATATAATGTGTGTGTTGTTTAGTGTTTTTATGTTAATAACGAAGCAGTAGCGGATAAGCCCTGATGATGCTGAATAATCAAAGCAGCGAAACCGGTTGGAAAAAAGAACCAGTGTGTATGAGACGACGTAAGTAACATATTTATAAATAAATATATTCATACGATAAAAATGCTAATAAAGAAGCATATATAAATATAAAATCACACAATGTGAATTTCAAACAACTATTTCTTCAACTGTTGTGGTTTTGATAAGCCGATGAATATTTACTCTTGTATTTTAGTTGTGAATAAAAACTAATTCAAAGAATGTGTTAGTACACATAATTTTTAATCTCATAAATGTACTATAGCCACCGAAACACATGTTTATATAATATAAGAAATTTGTACTTACAGTACACCGTCTCGTGGTCCAAATATCACCTTATGAAGGCTACCGCGGTTTCAAAAACACTAAGTTTTCATCTTCAGGCCGTACAAAAATATTCAATCACTCAATGGAGGTCGTCAACAAGTATAAAACCATTTTTTTTAAACACAACACACAAACGTAATTAACACATACCGGTACATTTTATTTTTGGCCAAAATATCGCGTGCGATACACATAACGTTCAAATCTAGACTATTTACTCAAATTTTTAATCATTTACTCAAGAATGAAATAGTTTTCAGTTCAAAAAGATCGGTGGATTCATTTTTGAAATATAGTGTATTGAAAATCGAACAAACAAAATTTTTATATATGTCAGGATATTTTGACTTTGTGAATTTTTTCTTGAAACTATAATTACATTAATTTAGTATTTTAACTATTGAAAGAAAACAGTTTAGAATAAAATCGAGCAAAAAGTAAAATACTATAGAAGTTTTCCAGTTTAAATCCACTTGGGGGATTTTATCATTTTCTGATCCGAGACCCAACGGCTAAGTTCGTACTGCAAGCGAAGCGAAGCAGTCAATAATCAGAAGCCGCAAGCGAACAAATTCTACTAACACATTTCGTACACTCTGGCAGTTATTCAGCGCCTTCGTGAGTAGACCAATTTCCCAAATAAGTTGGTTAAAACCGTAAAGTATATAAATTTAATTTTGGAAATTCGCTAAACTTACCGTACGTCAGCGGTTCAGCTGCTTGATCAAGTTATTTTTACTTACCAGGTTCTTCTTTTTTCTTTTTATTCTGCTGAGGCGGAGGCACTTCTGACTTTCGTTTCTCAGCCTTAGGCTGTTTATTTTTCAACAACTGGGTGGGATTAACAGTTGACTCTATGTCTGATTCTAAAACAAAAACAAGGATAAACTTCAAATAAACAGAATCACTATTCAGTACAATGAAATTTATTTTGGAAGCGCAGCATACAGTGTGGTCCTGGACATTTAGAGATCTACAAAATAGAAGTCATTTTAGGAAATCAATAGGCTAGAGTGTATCACATTTCAAGAATTTTTATAACTCCACAATACTTTTAGTAAAGAATCACATTCAAGGTTAAAAAACTGTATTTTTTTCACAAAATACAATTTTCCCCAACCAGACTACTCTAAGGGGTATTTTCTGCTTCATTATAGGGTAGAAAGAAACACTCATCATATAGCAGGCGGAAAAGTGTCCGTATAAAAAGCATTGAGTTTACTTTGCATAGGCAAGCTGGAAAGTATATTCATTGCTTTTTATATTGGCACTTTTCCGCCTACTAAATCATAAAACAGCTGTTGAAACAACAATGCATCAATGAACTTCTGTGTCTGTGTATTCTTGACATAACCTCAGTTGTTTTGCAACTATGAATGTCCTTATTTTAATAAAGATTGTTCGACAGTAAAATGCAAATTATTTACTAAAACTGCAGCTGGAGAAAGTATTGTTGCGCTTGTGCGGTATCATTTCCTTTCGTGGCGATAAAGTGATACTTCCCTCCCTTAAGACACAAATAACTAAATTTTGTTAAAGGCAAAATACCTGAACGGTCATCATTGCTTCAAAATCAAGAGTACTTAATTAAACAATATGTGAGGGCTTGAGGGGAGGATTCTTAATATATTTTAGAAGCAAAATATAAGCCACTCATGAATCAATCTGTCCCACTAAATAGTCAAAACCGTATAACATTTATCAATGTAATCAAGACTTGTAGATGGAATATACCCATCCAAAACTAATTTTATGACCTTGAATATTATAAATTGTGTTTAACCCTTTCCCCGGTATTCCGTAGTAACTCGTAGTGTTTTTTCTTTTCACTCCCCGGGTTTCCGTACTAATCCGTAGTAGTACTTTAAATGCATATAACTTCGCAATCTGTTGGAATATTTAAAAACTAACTTCAGAAACGTGTTCAGAGAACATTTTACAGTATGTTGTATATCATTTGTTATTTCTTTCAGCTCTTAACGATTTTAGATCTGTGTTTATAATTATCTGTAGCACAACTTTTGTAAACCAAGAGTGACGTAAATCATGGCTAGACTAAATTTAAAAAACATGGTTAATTTTGTTATTTATTAAATGTACTTTTGTAGTAATTGAACACAAATAAAACAGACAGTTTATGGTCTAACAAATATAAAGTGTCTCCTAACATTTTTGTAAAAGTTATAACTGTGAGTGAACTTATTTTTAAATTTGTTTTTTATTAGGACTTTAAAAAAAAATTCAGTGCTGCATCAGGTAAGTGAATATGCAAATTGTGTATATACCAATCAATATAATATTAAGATATGGTAAACATTTCATGTTTATTGAATAAGTAGTTAATTAGTTATCGTAGTTTGAACATTAACTGAATATAAGTAACAAATTTGGCCATTTAAGAGGTCTGGTATGAGGCACTTGGTGTCAATTATGAATACCGGGGAAAGGGTTAACATTTTGTTTTGCTCTTGATATCGGTTATGAGTATTAAATTTCATAATACTGAAAACATAAACTCAAAATAGCCATTTTCGTTCCAAATTTAATTCACTTTACAAAAATGTATAATTATTGCAATTGCTATATTATATAAAAAAAATAGGATAAAATAAAAACTAATTGTGAAAACATTTTCCTCTGATGTAGTCAGATCCTTCATTTCCAGCTTAAATTTTTATTTAGATTTTCATTTTAATAAATATGCATTAGGTGGGATTGCCTTTATACCACTTACCACCACTTCCCTTAAAGTTTCCCAAATATTACTTGATAACATAATTGACACATTATCGCCTGACATTGTCACAGCAAAAGATTCCTAACCTAAAACGCAGTTTGTTACTAACAAATAGTCGACCTGAAAAGAAAATATACCACAGCCTGCTTATCACTGTTCTTTTGCATAATATTACAATTCATGTTCTCCTGTATCGATTAGTACAAAAACTATCAATCCGTGGCCATCTATTAAATGGTTTATCAGTGTTTTAAAAAGGTTCACCTAATGAGTCGCGGGACATTAAGAATGGGTTCAAATGCGTCGCTCCCAAACACATGAAGGATTATAAGCATCACACAGGAAAACTTATTTCAAATAATCACATTAACAACTCAGGTCATATAATCTTGCTTACCTTCAGATTCTTCTCCCTCCTCTTCCATATCGGCCTCATCTCCTTCCATCTCAAAATCATCAGGAACCAAGTATCCTGTCACAGAAACACAACAATGGCAATATTATTATGTACCTCTAGCGAAGGTAACTTCAAATTATTAGGTTCTAATATATAGCAGGAGTTATAATGGTTAACAAAAATCTAAACAAATATGTATCATACAAATTAGAAATAAAAATTGTTTTAAAGTATGAAATCAGTTGTCAATAGATGAATAAAAAATAGCCTACATAGAAGTTATAGGTGCCAGTAGAGATAATAATATCTGGATGTACGTAAACAGCTGATAATTTAAATCACTGACGTAATTACTAGCTGTTTTAAGCTAAGCATTTTAAATGGATAAATTGTATTTCTGAAAACTTATAGGCTTAAACTGTATTTTCAAATATTTGATAGAACAAAACTTATACACAAAATCTCACAACTAGTACGTTTACTAATTCAAACGAGTTTCAACAATAACGTCGCCTTCTTCAGTGATGCAAGAGTTACATTAACCCTTTATAGGTCAGTGGTCAATTAACTAACCACCTCAAAAGTGCTCTGGGTGGGCAATACATAAATCAGTGATTTTTCCTTAACGGATGGTGGTCAATAAACTAACCACTTAACAAAAAGTTCAAAATAGATTGCACGGTTAAGCGATACTTAACCTTATTGAGTCTGATGTCACTTTGGACCAATAAGAAACCTGGGAATTTTTATTTCCGTTGTAACATGCACGGTATTGGTCCAGGCTCCAAACAAAGGAAAAGGTGGTCAGTTAAGTGATTGTTGTCCACAGGAAGACTTGTAGAGTCAGTTTTTCATTACAGTTGTCAAAAGTGGTTTATAATCTCAAGAAAGGTAAGTTAACAGACTATTTTAATATTTTGTACATAAACTAATAAGAGTTTGTGATTACATTTCGTGTAAAGAAGTAATATACCGGTACTGCTTTTATTTATTACAAGAAAAATATTTTTGTAATTTACCATTACTTAACCTTAAAATTAGTGTGTTTTGAAAATTAAAAAAAATATATATATAAATAAAAATTTTTGAGGGATGCCATATATTGAAGTATCATTACTATTTATAAATAGGTTAGAAGGTCTAAAATGTTTCAGAAAAGATGTTATTGATGATCTCTTATTGTTTCACACCTTTCTCTGAGAAAAATATTTGTATTCCTGTCCTAACTGACTAGTTTTCTTTCAAATAATCCTTCATTTTTTTTTTTAATTTGGATTATTTCTACTTATAAACAGTATTTATATTCTACTTTACAATATTATTGAATTTTTTTTTTAACTGTCTCTTACCATTGTTAAAATTATAACCAGGCTTATAATGGTTTTTTTAACTAACGTTTTCCTACTTGTTTCTAAACTTTATACATATTATGTGTAGTTTTACAAAATAGCATTACTTTTCAAATATATTAAATACAAAATACATATTATAAATTTTTTTTAATTTTAAGCCAAATTAATACTGAAATACTGTTATTGTATAAACAGTATTTATATTCTACTTTACAATATTATTGAATTTATTTATTTTTTTAACTGTCTCTTACCATTGTTGAAATTATAATCATGCTTATAATGGTTTTTTTAAACTAACGTTTACCTACTTGTTTCTACAGACAAAATTTATTAGTTTGTTCAGTTTTTTTTTTGTAAAAAATTTATGCTGTAACTAAAGAACATTCTTGCTATTGAAAAAATAAATTTGATATTTACTGTTCACTACATAACTTTTTATTTGATCCTAAATAAGTGGTCAATATACTAACCACCACCCAATCACAATAATAGTTTGACCAAAACGGTCAGTGGTTAGTTTATTGACCGCCACTTATCAGACTATCTAAGTATGATAAAAATTCTACAGTTGCAGTTTCACATCAAGGTATTATGTGGAGTTTAGTTTTTATGAAAAAAATTGTGTCTCGAAAAAAAAAATGAGTTGCCCACCCAGAGCACTTTTCGGGTGGTTAGTTAATTGACCACCGAGCGTTAATGCAAAAAGACTCAAATCACCTCTGCCCTATAAAGGGTTAATCATACTAAACTTACACTGAAGATAGCGACATTGTAGTTGAAACTCGTTTGAACTAATAGTTGTGATATTTTGTGTTCAAGTTTTATTTTATCTTCTCACAAGTCCAACTCAATAGTTATTATTTAGTATTTTCAAATATTTCTAAATTTCAGTATTATCCTCACATACTTGAGGCCATACTATTGTTTGTTTTGTTATAATAAACTTCAACTCTATTGCCAAGAGCAATTATAGAAACATCGCTTTAGTTAGTAAACTAACAGAATCAGCTGACTTTTAAATTATTTTAAGCATAAACATTGTATACATGCCAGTAAATTACCTGAGAGATGGACAATTCCAGAGCCTTTACACTCGAAAGTAATATTATCACCAGTCATGAAATTAAGATCAAGTGTCTGTTGCAGTATACCCAAGTTTTTTGACAAGCTGCAAAGATTAATCTCTTGTTCCTCTGTTTCCAAAACAACTGTCAGTATTTCAGTTTCTGCAAAACATTTTGTATATATAATGACAGAAAAACAATCTTTTCATCTAGAATTTTACTGTTTTGATTTTACCGTGTACTATATTTCAGTTTGAATAACAAAAGGGTTAACATAATTAAAATATGCAATTTATAAAATAGTTTTCCTGCAAAGTGAAAACATAATACTCTGACCAGAAATTAAAATTTTTCCAGATTGACTTTGATTGTAGTATTTTTTATGTAGGCTTAAAGTTGAACTTTTTCCTTTCGTTACTGAACATTTTTTTGTTTCTTGAGCTAATAACTTTGTAAATTTGACATCAATAATTTTTTAATGGAGAATATATACATTTTTTTATTTAACCTTTCTCTTCAGTGAATTTTTGAAAATATGCTTGCAAAACGCACTGAAATGGATTGCAAAAAATTAGCATGGACAGTTGTAGGGTTAAAATTAGAGTAACCTTTAATGATATTTTAACCAATTTAACTGACATTAAGGTGAAACTTAATGTATGTATTCTTACTTAGCAGGTGGTTTTTCAGAAATTCAATGTTAAAACATGTTACTCATTTTGAATTTGACAATAATTATTTTGTTTCTTAAAGATTGAAACATTATGTTAGCCTATAGTTTAAACTGTAACTAATTAAAAGTACAAACTATTACACAAAGATTTTATGAATGTTATCCTCGAATATAAATTAATTACCAAATATAGTTACTCCTTTAGTTTACGTAAAACACTGCTAGGTTTTGTTAATAGATTGACTGTACAGAAGTAAAGTATTCTTCAGTATATAAATGGCCATTTAGTTGTGATAGAACAAATGAGCCTATATTATAAGTTTCTTTCCTACGTATAAAAAATGTGGTCCTATTTATGTCTTAAAAATTTAACTCCTAAAATAATAGCTGGTAAAAACACAAATTTTTTACCTAAACCACCTTTAAAATAAAATTAGACTTTACCTCTCTTAATTGAAGAGCAGTCCAGAACTGCCATCGACACGTGGAATGATTTATCGACTACAGTGCTGTAGCGTTTGCCTGGCTCTAATACCAATCCTGTAATTAACACATAATAAATGTTAAGTTGTTTTTTAAGAATCGGTTTGCATCTGTGTTTAAAGGAATGTTTTAGAAATTTTGTAAACGTTTAATATTATTTTTAATCTGATATTTTGTTTACAATTCTATCAAAGTAAAGTTTATACAGGAAATTGAGTTCTGTACATTCAACCTAATCACATTGGAATTGATTAAATGTTGAATTTTTAGGCTTTATTATTAACTTGTAAAATATAGTTGAACTTGGTATTAACGGCCTCGGCTAATGCGTCAACTCGTATATAGCATCATTTTTTTGTAGGTCCGGTCAAATCGTTATCTTTTACATTATTATAAACCCCTGTTTTAGCTTCAATAAATATTTTAACCATTTGGTTGTTTTACATAACGTCATAAATCTTTCTTTTTTTTTTTAAAGGTGAAAAACCATGTCCACATCATAAATCTACAAAATATCAATGTCAAACTTTGAATTCAGTTTTCTCAGAACTCGAAATAGAATTTCCCCTTTCCTTTGACTTCAGGCCGCCCATTGTCTCCCTCCTCAGAATCAAACCGCAAAATAAACAATCTACATATTTTTTTCACACGTAAAACCTACAGCGGGTCCCACCAAAGTCGGTAGAGGAGGGCAGGGTTCCCCTACAAGCAACACTGCTCCCACCCCTCCTAAGGAACAATTCATACGGAATGCGGTGACAGTTGTATGCTACATGTAACTAAATCCATGACCTTGCTGGGAAAGTGTTCGGACAATAAAAAAGCGTGGCGAGACTCAATCGTACAGCCTGGTGAGACATTTACGTAGTTGTGATCAGACAATTGCCCCCCCCCACAATAATTTTTACACTTCAAAATTGTTGCATGTTTTTTAATATTATAAGTTAATGAATGTTATAAAACATAAGTAGGCTACTGTAATTTTAGAGCTTTTAATACCATTTGTTAATACACACTACACATGTGTACATATTAAAACTTCACTCATTAACCAATGTTACCTAATTTATAATTATAGGTGACCTCAGCCCCAATTATCGGGACCCTACTGTACATTAAAAGAAAAGTACAGTGTTTTTCTTTTTAATAAACGTCATGAATAATGTTGCAAATTTTTGTCCTTTCACTCAAGGTAGCAAAAATATGATTTCCTGTTGGTACATATCTTTATAATGTCACTCGGACGTAGCGTCAACATTTGTTCGGTCCCTTCGTTGACAATACAACCAAGTTCAACTGTATACAAATTTTATATTGTTATGTTTTTGTAATTTCTATATTAGCCTAGCCTATATAGGCTATTAAATACAAGATAATATATTATAGGTAAGTAAATTGTGGAGATTATAGTTACCATATAAATTGGGATTAAAGAACACTTTAAACTGAGTCCAAAACACAAACGATATCGGCAGGAGGTAAATATTATACCCAAAATACAGGTTAAAAGTTCATCAATTTTCCCTATGTTTGGACTAACGAAAAGAAACTAAACATTTAACAGGCAAATAAGAAAGATCACAAACAAAATATAAGATATAGGCCTGTAATAATAGAAAATGTTGATTGTTGTTAATTAACGTGGAACAATAGTAAAGATTCAGCACTGAAACCAATAAAACAATATTTGATGAAATCTAACAAAAGAAGAAACAGTTTATTGACGTCAAATTGAACAGAATTGCAATCCCATTAAAAAGGAAACTAATTTTTGAACCCTCCAATCACTGTAAGTTTTCAGTTTGTAAACTTATTGTTCTTTTATAATTATTATTATTATATATTGTTAATATCTATTTCATTTGCTTTAGTCATTGGAATGTATAAACAGTGGTCCCGATATTTCGAGTCGAATGGGATCGAGAGTACCTCGGATTGTGAAAAGCTCGAATTACACGGAATATGTAGGGGAACCTGGGGAGGGTTGACCATAGGGGAGGCTTGACCATCATTTGAATTTCCCACTTTACAGATAAGTTATATTTCTTGTTAATGTCTCCAGCTGTTACAGAGTGTTAGTTGGCAACACTGATGAAGTTTGGAGGCAAACCTCACAGTTGATATTCAGCAGTGCTTTAAGAACATTTTTCATCATCTTTAACGTAAGTTTTACCTTGTTCTATGTAAGATAATAACACACATATAGTTTTAATTTTTAGATTATGTTTACAGCCTAAACATAGAGTATTTAATTGTCTTTAAATCTGTATATTATTTGTTTTATTTAAGTCAATACACACATTTTATTTTTGAGGTTTAACTCAAAATGAACACTGAGGGAGGCTTGACCAGTAACAACTATGGGAGGCTTAACCATATGGTCAACCCTCCCTTACTTCATTTTTTGTTCTTAATTAACTTGTAACCTTTGTTTGTTTCAAATTTTTTATAAATTAATTTATATACACCCTTTATTTGAAGAGTTATTTATGAATAAAGAGTACTTTTTCATTTTAAACTAACACTTAAGTAGCCTATACAATTTTCAGTAATTTGTTTCCCACTTCTAAATTTAACTTATCTAGTAAATTAGCCTTTTTACACATAACCAATCAACCTTAAAGGCCTAAGTTTTCACAAATCAGAATACAGACTAGGGTATAAATGAAATATAATAACAATTTTGTGTTTTTATTATAGGCATAGGCCTAGTACTAATTTAATTTGTTATTAATGCTGCATAAATAATATTTCAATTTAACTGTTAATGGTAAATAAATAAGAAAACAAAAATTAACTAGCTAATATTATTTTAATTTCAGAATGCCGTTCTTTTGGAAGCCCAAAGAAGGAAGAGTCAGAAGAAAACATTCTCCAGAAAGGATGCGATCTGCTGTTTTGAGCGTTGTTCAGGAAAAGAATAGTGTAAGATTTTCAGCAGCAAAATTCAATCTTGACCGTAAGACATTAGAACGATATGTAAAAAAATATAATGCAAGTGACACGAAAGATCAGGTAGAAATGACTCCTAATTACAATACAGGGCAAGTTTTCTCCAATGAGCTAGAGGTGCTACTAGAAAAATATTTAATATTATCCTCAAAATTACACTACGGACTTACCCCAAAGACAGCTAGGGAATTTGTTTTTAAATTTGGAGATGCAAATAAAGTCAAAATGCCTCAAAATTGGTATAAAACAAAAACAGCCACTTATGATTGGCTTCGTGGCTTTATGCATAGGCATGCCAAGTTATCTCTCCGGCAACCAGAGGCTACAAGCCTTGGTCGTTCAACTGCATTTAATAAGACTAATGTCACAGAGTTTTTTAATAATTTAAAAGAAGTCATGGTTAAATATAAATTTGGCCCACAATCTATATACAATCTTGATGAGACTGGTGTCACAAATGTACATAAACCAGGTAAGGTTATAACAGAAAAGGGTGAAAAGCAAGTGTCTAAAGTTACTTCTGCAGAAAGAGGCACTCTGGTTACAATGTGTTGTGCAGTTTCTGCAATAGGGTTTTTTATTCCTCCATATTTTGTTTTCCCCAGGGTTAGGGTTACTGAGGAAATGACAAAAGGTGCTCCCCCATGTTCAGTAGCTGTAGCTCACCCCAGTGGTTGGATGACGGGAGACAATTTTGAAATCTACTGGGATCATTTCATAAAATTTAGTAAATGTTCAAAGGATGATCCAGTGTTGGTTATTTTTGATAATCACGACAGCCACATCACCCCAGTTGGTATACAAAAATGCAAAGATAATGGCATCATTTTGCTAACTCTGCCTCCGCACACAAGCCATAAACTGCAACCTCTGGACCGATCAGTTTTTGGTCCTTTTAAAAATTACTATAATCAAGCTGCAGATGAGTTCATGGTTAATCATCCAGGAAAGCCGTTAAGAATACAAGATATTCCAGCACTTGTTGGGCAATCTTTTCATAAAGCCTTCAACCCACAAAATATATCAAAGGGATTTTTAGCAACAGGTATTTATCCATACAGTCCTAATGTTTTTGATGATATTACATTTTTAGGAGCTAACGTAACAGATAGACCTCAACCTCAATCACCTGATTCTGATCCACATGGTTCCATTACAGTATCCTCAGAAAGAAGTAGCACAATCAATAATATTCCATCCCCTTCTTGTTCTACACTTCAAAATTCAAATGATATAACAACCACACCTTCTGCTAGCACATCTTTAAACGTAATAAGCCCTGAAGAGGTGCGTCCATTTCCGAAGGCTGGTCCAAGAAAACGAACTAGAGGAGGACGAAGGCCTGGACGATCCAAAATTTTAACAAACACACCAATTAAGGATGCAATTGAAGAGGAATATAAGTTAAGAAAAGAAAAAAAACTGTCAAAGAAACCAACCATTCCTAAAGTAAAAAATATAAAGAAAAAGTTGAAATTCTCAGTGTCAACTCATCCTGAAAGTGATAGTGATGACATTGCCAGCTTACCATCTAACTTCAGTGACCCGGATAATGACTTTGAAGAATTTGAGGCTCAATCAATGGGGCCAGGAGATTTTGTTATTGTAAAATTGTGTACCAAATCATATTTTGCCCATTATGTGGGAAGAATTGTATCTAAACAGGATAGTGGCCTCAACACTGAATATGACATCATATTTTTAAAAAGGAAGGAACCAGGATACTTATTTATCTATCCTGAACAGGAAGACAGAAGTGTAGTAATGGAGCAAGATATTGTATTTAGACTACCAACACCAATATCCAGTGGTGGCACTGAACGTGTAGCTTTGAAGATAGGTTTTGATTTTGATTTTAAACTTTTCAATAATGTAAATTAGAAACATTTTATTATAAATAGAAACTATTTTGTTTGTAGCCTATTTAATATTTGAATTATGTATTAATCTGATATTTAATAAATCTTACTTTTTGACAGTTAGTCTTAATTTATTTGTCTTTCCTTTCATTCTTACCAGATGTTTTACTATAGGGTCAAGCCTCCCATACAATGGGTCAAGCCTCCCATATAGAGGGAGGGTTGACCCACTTTACCAAAACTCTAAAAATTAACAAATACTTCAATATTTATAACTTTCAAGAACTAAATTCATGATATTTAAAATCAGCATTAAATTTGCTATAAAATGCATATATTTGAAAATCTCATTTTCAATTAATAAAAAATAGAAAAATCATTTTCTGCAAACATGGTCAAGCCTCCCCAGGTTCCCCTAGAGGTTAAGATAAAACTACTATTTATAGTACTCGTATCTCTGAAAAAATTAAAGTTTTATTAAATATACACTATTTTGTATTGAACACTGAGGTAAAAAATTAATTTTATACACAGAAAAAAATACAAAACTTACTTATTAAAACCGTTAATTCAAAGTTTCGGTTCGATCACTTAAATAAGTGATCGAACC
>JAGFPH010000975.1:45333-55400 GCA_018207615.1 Philaenus spumarius
GTAGTGTTAAAACCCTCTGAGGATGATGACCATGTCATCGAAATGTACATAAGGGTAAGGTATTAAACTTAACTTACAATTTAGTTGTTTAGTTATAGTTTTTGCTCCTTGTTTTGTGGTTTGGGTTTTTATTTAAATCAGTGTAACTTAATTGATGTTAGAAACTTATAATGTTAACAATATGGAAACATACTGTGATTAGAGACTGTAAGTTAGAATTTCAAACTATTTTTTGAATGCTTTCATTTTCAAATCTGTAAGTTAACAACCTAACCTTCAATCAGCTGGAGTGTGGCTGTATACTTTCGCTAATCATTTTATCAATTAATAATCGATTCTTTTACATATAATAATAAAATTACAGTAGTTCGTTGATAAAGCGTAGAAAAGGGCAATTTTATTGCTTTAGTTTTTATAGGAAACGTCTACTATCTCATTAAAGTACATGGTTTACATACAACCAAAATTCACCATTTTGGTTGGCAAGGAAAAATTACAAATTGAGATGGAAGAAGCTTCAAGCATTATATTTAAATAAGCTAACCTAATAGAACTCCGATCCAATGCAATATTTTGTTCCACTGGAAATTCGACTTTTGTGGCGCTATCTATTGGGGAAACGGCGGAAGCTGTTTGAAACACCAATGCTACCAATGATTTCTCCCTAGCGCTACCTCGCGGCGCGATCATGCACTATTTTCACGACAAACTTTTTTTCGGCACACAGTCCCCGTATGGATGCATGATCTATTTTATTATTCATGATCTATGCTTCAAGTGACCTAGTTGCAAGTCCAAAAGTGGCTCTATTTAGGCCTATATTAAAGGTAACCATTCACCGCATTATGACATACCTACACCCCTTATTAGTCATTAGGATAATGTTCTAGAGCTTTTTTAAAGAGATATTGGCACCTATACCACAATAATGCAGAGGTTATAATGTAATTTTGCCACTTGTATATGTAGGAGTTAAAAGGTGGAAGTGATGATAGTAGCTCAGTGGTGATGTTATTCTGAAGGGTTTGATATTTTGAATCTAGCCGTTGGCTACTTCCGTGAGTCATTTCACTCCTTGTCTTCGATAGTATTAGGGTCACTGGCATAAAGTAAAGACATTAAGCAACAAAAGAAAAGTATTACATAATCTTTAAGACTTCCAACATTTTTAATACTAGTATTGGTTTATTTATCAGTTTGGAATCTTCCTAGCCTAACTCTTTTTCAGCTAGATCTACACAATTCAAATGAAGGGAGAATAACACATAAATTTTAAAACAACTGAACAGAATTTCTTGAATCGTAGCTAAGAACACTCTTGATCAAGTCGCCTTTCAAACAAAATAAAACTAAATGAAAATCGGTTCACCCGTTTGAGAGCTATGATGCCACAGACATAGGCTATACACGTTAAACTAATAACTCCCCTCTTTTTGCATCAGGGGTTAAAAACAAGTATGAGTTCCCAAATATCTTATCGTTTACCAGATTCTGTGCTCCAACAAGAATTAAAAAAAGATAATATTGCCTCACATTTTATAAAAATCAGCAGTCGTTTTTACCTTTTAAGTTTGGAGTTTGGTAACTCTATCTACGCGTAATTCCACAATATTAAGTTAAGTCTTTATTTGTATAATAACAGTATAAAATATGAAGAAGTTGTAAAAATATTTAAGAATTTGGCGAAACAAATATTAAATATGTTGGAGGCAGCATAAATGTGTCAGGTTTACGTTGGTGTACATTTTTTATATCGTGTAAGCAATTACAATTTCAGTTTGTTTTATTTTAGCCTTCGACTCCAGATTTACAAGTAGAAAGAGATATATTTATGTATAGAGCGTACATTGCTCAGAAGAAATACAGAGTTGTGTTGGATGAGATTCACAACAATTCCTCGCCAGAACTCCGTCCTCTCAAGTTACTTGCCGAGTACTTCTCGAATGCTTCGAAAAGGTAACTAAAATTAACTCTCTTAGAATATTTGGTTTGAATATCTAGTGAGAATCTCCCTACCACATTTCTGGAACGCATTGTTGTATTCATGGAGATCTTGTGAATATTGAAAGATCTCGAACACAGTAGGAATGGCACTGGTGATTTTCCCTCCAAGTGAATTTAATATTTTCCAATGCTAACTAAAACTATCAGCCTGCATCTATTTACAAAGTATGTTTCCTGTTGTTTATCTTGAACCATTGAAAAGCATAGTAGAAAAGTTTTTATTTTATGGCAAAAAGTAATTTTCTATACCTGCAAATAAAGCTAAGCTATGAAAGATCTGTTAATTATTATCTGGAATGATTAATTTAGTAACTTATTAAATTGTAGCTTGTGCAATTGAATGATTATTTTTCTTAAACTGAGTATTTTATATCTCTAAGTATCATTCAAAATTTCAACCTTATATCATTTACTGTTAGAGAGATAAGATTTTTTTTGTGAAAAAACCAAATTACGACTAGGCCTACTATATATAGAAATCCAAGCATACAGGCCTACCTCCACAGGAACCTTTGTATAAATTGAATGTCTACAAGTAATTGAAGATTTAAATAGTTCTCTCTGTTGTATTCAGGGATTCTCTAGTTGGAACTTTAACCGAACAGGTTAACGGAAGCGCAGACATTGCAAATCATACTTTTGTAATCGTTGCAGCGACTATATTCAGCCACGAACAAAACCACGAGAGTGCTCTGAGAGTTCTACATCAAGATGATCATCTCGAAAGGTAGGTTCGAAGTTGATTTTTTACTGCTGTAAATGCATCCAAAAGTTATTAACTCACTTTATAATTACAATTTAGATATTGTCTTAACTCGAGAGACTTGATGCTGGTTGAAAAATTTTAAAGGTTTTAGTTCCTGAACCGGTGGCGTTCCGGTTCCGAATTCGCAGATAAGTTGAAAACAATCGGTATGTTCCAAGTATTATTCACGATTATTTTACTCTCTGAAATCACCCAACACTAATAAAAAACAAAATAATTTTGAAAGTATGCAAATTAGAAACCAGTCATTGGTAGTCATCATTTTTTTTTGGTTGCTCTTTATTGGCGCGCATCTTGTGAAAGTTACAGGGTTCTTGCAGACCTAAATACAGCTAAAGAGTCGGGGAAAATTTAAAAACATTACATTACCTACTTCGTACACTAAGTGTATGTGTTTCCTGCACTAAGTGATATTGTCCGATGTGTTCTGTACTGTACAGATGGCAGCAGTGAGATGTGGCAAATATTTTCAAAATAGTGTTTTATTTCCTCATCTGCATTCAAGGATAATGTGGCTCAAGTTTCCTGAACAAGATGCAAAAATTTTAGTTTTTCTATTTATTGCTTACTTGGGAAAACCCTTGCTGCACGCCAACCCCATTGGAACTTTCTATACACGTAATCAAGCTATGTTTTCTTTATAATAACCCCAAAACTAAGGTGGTAAATAATGTTAAATGTTCAAATCAAATTATTTCATATAAGTTAGGCTATTTTATAACAGCAGTTATAATAAAGGTCAAAAGAACCAGCAAGGCTCTGGTCTACAGTTTATTAAAAACCTAACCTAACAGTTAGAAATACAAATAGTTGCTTCAAAGTTTGAAATCAGCTTTTAATGGAAAACAACTGTTTTATCTGATATTTTATTCAATTATTTGCTATGGTAATGAATGTAAATACATTCAAGAAATATGATGGTTTGTCAATCTAGGCATAACCTAAGAATTTTTTCCGACTAAATTTACAAATATTGAAGTAAATATTGTTTTGATCAATATGAATTATAGCCTATGTTACTCATGGATAGTGTAGCTTTTTATTAGTAAAACTATTTTTTCAATCGGTTCAGTAGTTCCAGAGATTACCGCCCAACATACAAACAAACACATTTACCTCTTTATGATAATTATAGCCTAGTCAATAAAGGACTTCGATGGGAAAAAATTAGGGTAAAGCTGAATTTTACCCAGTTGATAGAATGTCACTAGAGGAACATTTTTACAAAAGTCCCCACAAATCCCCCTGGAGCTTTCCCCCCCAACCCCCCTCAAAGGTTCAAAACGCTAACATTCACGGCAACTCTAATAACTCCCTTTAAAAAGATCCGATGAGGTCATGATTTTTTTTGTTTTGTTTGTTATTGAATGGGTTACAATATTATTTAATATTTGTATATTTTAGATTTGAAACTTTTGATAAATTTTTAAAAATATGCGGCAAAATCTAATTTTTTATGATACAAATTTTGATTTTTACCGAACATGTTTTTTATTTGTAAAAATATGACAAAATTCTTCATATAAATTTTTTAGCCAACCCTTTTGTGAATCTAATGATATACAGTTTTCCCTATATATGTTTGTTACTACCTGCCATATATAGGGATGAAAGCAAGAAAGTACGACACAACTCGAAGTATCACGCGGCCGCCCACTATCCTAGGTAGTTGCTGTCACTGTTAAAGTATGATAATTGATCGTGTAAACTGTGATTGAGATAGATATTATATGTGTTGTATTAACAATGGTACTATCGACTCATATATCGTATAATGTAATAGTTAAATGGCATCATAATAATTACACTTACATCTTTTAGTTGGTCTTACACTTAATATATATTAATGGGTTTTATCAAAGGCAAACCAATAAAAGGTATAAGTTTTTATTAAATAGATAATAATTTCACCAGTTCTGGTTCGGGGAGGAGGGGAGAATAATCCGGACCCTTCAAGGCCTTTCCATTATCCACCACCTATGGACCCGCCGTGTTCCGAATTGGCAAAACCGGCAGCTGTTTCACTTAGTATAAGTGCTTTACAGCATCACGGACCACCCACCCACCCAAATTTATTTGATACTCAAATAAGCAAAATGTTATTATATTTTACAATATGTAGACACGACATTACATAATATTTATAATATATTTACAACATGTACAGTCTTAGTCCTCAGAAATTGGATCCACACCATCTTCCTCGGAATACATTAGTGAGTTTAAGCATGATAATCCATTGCAGTGCTCACACATTGGAGAACAGGGCAAGTTTGCTTTTCTGCACCCACAGTAGCTACCACACCCTTTTTGCAAGCACATGATAATTGATTTAACAGTTCATCGGGAGCAAATGGTTTGTGGTTGTAACTGGTTTCAGTGTTAATTTCAAACTCCCATTATGTTGAATGTTTTCAACTTTCCACCCCCACTCTGAGGCTGGGAGTTTGTTTCCTATCCACGATTGAACTTGTAAAAAGACTCTAAGTAAGTGTTGGTGGCAAGCTTCAGACGTCGGTGGTAGTCGTGCTAGGTCAAAGCTTGATTTTAGCGAATTTTTCTTCGTCAATGTCACAAATCGGTAATATTGTGCCTCGTTCAAAGAAGAATATTGTTTTAATCCATACAAATGCAGCACAAACTTCTCTCCAGCAGTTACCAAGTCTTCTTTCGATGTGCAAGCATTTAGGAATACTTTTGCCCAACTCCGAAGTTCAGCTGTTTTAAGTCCATTGATTTTATTTTTCCTATGCCATAAAAACAAGAAGTGGTGTCACATCCAGTCAATGCATGGATAAACAGTAGAAGCTGTCGTGAGTTCTTGTACTTCTCAACCAATGTTTCTATCTTGTACATGACCATAGAACAAACAAGTCCACCTTTCTCTTTACAAAAGTATATATTGTTTTGTTCAGGAGCCAGAGCAACCAGCAATACAATTAAATCTGTATCAGAACCCACAACTACAACTTAAGAGGTGCTATTATTTTCTTTTATGGCTGTCTGTCCAATGTCAACGTCAGCGTATTCTTCGGCTGTTATCACCCTTACTCCATGGGTTTGAAGTTCTGACGCGAAAGCAAAAATCAGTTTCTTTTTATTTGATTTATTGCCCAGGAAGTTCTCTTTTAGAGTAACACAAACGGTGTTATTTTCAAACTCGATGTTACAGGAAGAATGTCTTGCCGCTCTTCTGATTTGTTCTTCATTCTTAGTCGTAGGCTCATCTGGATATATGTCAAAAACAACTATAGAATTTCCTCCATATTTGTTGAAATTATATATACGGTAGTTTTCGAGTATATAACCACATGTAACATTATTTGGCCATTGCACAAGGTGTAATAAGAATCCTCCATCCAAAACATGAGTAACGTCGTTCGTTTTAAAGTTATCGATGACACCTTCCTGAAATACCTTCATGAGGGAAGATTTGGTACCCTTTCGA
Organism: Philaenus spumarius; assembly: GCA_018207615.1. NCBI lineage: Eukaryota > Metazoa > Arthropoda > Insecta > Hemiptera > Aphrophoridae > Philaenus > Philaenus spumarius. Next base: position 51,552 of record JAGFPH010000975.1, read on the forward strand.
AGAGATGCACCATCAAATATGGATAATGGATGTGCTGATAGCTCAAATTCCAGATACCCTTTTAATTTGCAGGGACTGTCGCAAACACATAATATGCGATTGAACAGCTATTGTGAGTTTACGATGACTTCTTTTGATCTTACTGTGGCTGATTTTTGCTGAGCTTTGGTTTTTACCATATCTTTCCTGTGAAGTTTGAGCTCCTCAAAGTTTTTTCCCTTTACCCGCTCAATAGCTTTCATTCCGATCTTGTTAGCTTGGTCACAATTTATGGAATCGTCACATACAAATCCAGTTTCCAAAGACACCAGTTCTCCTGAGAGTTTGGTGAAGGGATTATGTTGTTGTAGCCAGGTTGTAAACTTTAGTTAAGTCACAGAGATCTCGTTGTTTTCTAGATTGTTCAATATGTTGATCATTATATTGTATGGAGGTTTCAAGGAATTCTTCAACAGCTTCGTGAATTTTGAGGAAAAATGGAGTTTCAAGTAAACATTTTGCAAGAGTGCTATCCGTGATGCCTCGTCCATGTGTTAAACCCCCCACGGATTTCATTGGACGCATGAGACCTTGTTATATGCACATATCGGTCCACGTTCCTGACCAATGCGATCCCTTTCGCCTCACAGTAAAAAATCCCTTTTCTGTAAACAAAACCAAGTCTTTTTCAGGTAATTTAGATTCAATATTTCTCATCTTCTGAATGTACAATTGAGCCGACTTTGCATAGGGTAAATGCCCTGCTGCATGGAAATAGGGAAGCATTTCAATGGTCCCGATGAACTGTTAAATCAATTATCATGTGCTTGCAAAAAAGGGTGTTGTAGCTACTGTGGGTGCAGAAAAGCAAACTTGCCCTGTTCTCCAATGTGTGAGCACTGCAATGGATTATCATGCTTAAACTCACTAATGTATTCCGAGGAAGATGGTGTGGATCCAATTTCTGAGGACTAAGACTGTACATGTTGTAAATATATTATAAATAATATGTAATGTCGTGTCTACATATTGCAAAATATAATAACATTTTGCTTATTTGAGTATCAAATAAATTCGGGTGGGCGGTTGGTCCGTGATGCTGTAAAGCACTTATACTAAGTGAAACAGCTGCCGGTTTTGCCAATTCGGAACACGGCGGGTCCATAGGTATAATGGAAAGGCCTTAAAGGGGTCAGGAGAATTCCCCCCCCCCTGAACCAGAACTGGTGAAATTATTATCTATTTAATAAAAACTTATGCCTTTTATTGGTTTGGCTCTGATAAAACCCATTAATATATATTAAGTGTAAGACCAAATAAAAGATGTAAGTGTAGTTATTATGATGCCATTTAACTATTACATTATACGATATATGAGTCGACAGTGCCATTGTTAATACAACACATATAATATCTATCTCAATCACAGTTTACACGATCAATTATCATACTTTAACAGTGACAGCAACTACCTAGGATAGTTTGCGGCCGCGTGAGACTTCGCGTTGCGTCGTACCTTCTTGCTTTCACCCCTCTATACGGCGGGTAGTAACAAACATATATAAGGAAAACTGTATATCATTAGATTCACAAAAGGGTTGGCTAAAAAATTTATATGAAGAATTTTGTCATATTTTGACAAATAAAAAACATGTTCGGTAAAAATTTTTAGATTTTGCCGCATATTTTAAAAAATTTATCAAAAGTTTCAAATCTAAAATATACAAATATTAAATAATATTGTAACCCATTCAATATTAAACAAAACAAAAAAAATCACGACCTCATCGGACCTTTTTAAAGGGAGTTATTAGAGTTGCTGTGAATGTTAGCGTTTTGAACCTTTAAGGGGAAAGCTCCAGGGGGGTTTTTGAGGACTTTTGTAAAAATGTTCCTCTAGTGACATTCTATCAACTGGGAAAAATTCAGCTTTACCCTAATTTTTTCTGAACTTATGTATTTTTTGGTCTTCATTGACTGGGCTATTAGTATACATTTGCAGGTCCTTAAAATAGATGCATTTTTCTTATCGATATAAATTATTATTTTGCAGTTGCGCCTACAACATAGATATATATCTACAGATGAATAGGGTGGATTTGGCAAGAAAAGAATTAAAGGTGATGCAAGAGAAAGACGAAGACGCAACGATCACGCAACTAGCTCAAGCTTGGGTCTTTATCGCAATGGTATGTGTTGTGGGAAAACTAAAGAATTATAAATATAATTTTCTGTAGAATAAATCTGTATATTTAAAAGAATTCTATAAACATTTGCACAGTACATTGTCTTTATTTTGGGCCAAAATATTTCTCAGAATGTGTGGCTTAAACTGTTTGTACTTTAGCTGAAATACTTGATCAAGCAATCAAAATACAATTAACAAACTCTAAAATTGTCCATCTAAAGCATTTGGAATATAATAGGCCTAAATTATAGTTTTCTTTAGACAATCCAAGCGATATCACTGATTCAAAATTTGACCATTTTTCGATTGATGGACGAATGGCGTTATACAAATAATGAAACGTCTCTGCACTCATACCCAGTCGACTTCTTTCACTAAGTATGGGGTGTACCCAAAATTGCTGCATTTTTTGCGCCATCTTCTCATCCCGGATGTATTTTCTAACAAAATAATTTCCTCAAATAAATCAATTTTTACAAGAAAAAGAGCACAACTGTAAACTATGAACTGATGAAACCCGGCTCCAGAGGACGGTCATGTTGCTGATCGTCCGACAAACGGCCTTCCTCGGCCGAACGTTTATTCGGCCAAATACGGTTCCAATGGACGGGAAGCCTAACAATCTTTATTTGTCACCAACTATTCTATATTTTTATGTGTAAATAAATACAGTAATACCTTACTATTCTTGTAAAATATACAGTTTTTTTTTAAAGTACATACATACTTTCATTTATTTCTTCTGTTTAAAACAGGTTTTAAGAAAGATCTCGATAATCCGGCATATTCGATGATCCGGCACTGACAAATCCCTGAGCATGCCGGATTATCAAGATCTTACTGTAATAACATTTATAAAATTTTTAAGACACCAAAAATCACACAAGCTACGGATATTAGATTTTTTTAAATGTTCACCTTCCTTCACAAGAAACCAATGTTGAAGTGGTACAGGACACGAACAAATCTCGTATGTTGCTCTCCTCTACCATATTTAAACATTTATGCTTATTTACAGAACGGAGAGAAACTGCAGGATGCTTATTATACTTTCCAAGAGATGATTGACAAGTATGGAAGTACTCCTGCTTTGTTGAATGGTCAAGCAACATGTTTGATAGGCCAGGGAAAGTATGAAGAGGCAGAGTCTGTACTGCAAGATGCTATGGATAAAGACAGCAACAACCCGGATACCCTGGTTAATATGATTGTAATGAACAGACATCTTGGTAAACCTGTCGAGGTAGGCATTGTTTCTAAGCTTAAGACAATTCACAATATGATTATTAAAATGTCCGAAAGTCAAAATGGTGAACATTTAAAAAATTTCCTTTTTAATTATTGAAAGTTAAATTTTTTTTGATATAGGCTACCAAAAACCATTATCTTTACAAAAAAAAAAAAAAATAGTGTGCTTAAGACCACACGTTGGAAGTGATAACTTCTATGACCAATTTATATTTTTTTGTCCGTACTAATATTAGAGGAGGAGGAATAAGGATAAAATAATTTAAAACATTAATGACTTTGCTGACTTTGGTATTTAATATACATATAACACAAATATCATATATATATATATATACATACATACTATATCTCGAGCGGTGACGGTCGCGAGTTTGATGCTTTTTCCTCTCCCAATAAGAAGTGCTATGTAGTATATTCGCGTTGCGTACATA